>PVKC010002906.1:0-41139 GCA_004027635.1 Crocidura indochinensis
GGACCATATGGGGCACCGGGATTCGAACTGATCACCTTTTGCATGAAAGGCAAACGCCTTACCTCCATGCTATCTCCCGGGCCCCCTGGGATTTATCTTGATGTCCCTATAGTATACTTATGATTCTTTCAGCTACACATGTTTAACTACTGGTATTAGTGATCAAGCTTCTATGCCCCTCTTCATCGTCAGAGATTCCAAAACTCATCTGGCCCATTTACCCCTTTTTAAGAAAAAAATATTACTAAGATATCTCCTGAAGACCTACCTTCATTAAGTAAACAAACATAAAATGCTCCTTAAGTGCATTATAAGCTATAGTCTTTCTCCATCCACTCTGGATTTTTTCCATGCTCCCCAGGAACCAGTATCTCCCAGTTTAGGAAAAGTCCTCTAGATAAAAATAGTAAGCAAAGACAATGCACTATAAATGCCTTTTAAGATATATCAAAGACATATCCGCTCCCTGTATAGTTTTGGGTTAGTTCTCTAATAAGAATATACTTGTGATTTATAATGGAGATGAAATGCTTTATAATAGTCATAAGACAGTGGTTATGCATATGCATATGGTTATTCTGGATCACTTCGTGGTGTGTTTTTGGAGCTATTTCCTCTTCTAGCTCATCAGGATTCACTTTTGTGAACGTATCTCTAATTCTTTTTTTTTTTTTTTTTGATTTTTGGGTCACACCCAGCAGTGCTCAGGGGTTACTCCTGGCTCCAAGCTTAGAAATTGCTCCTGACAGGCTCAGGGAACCATATGGGATGCCAGGATTCGAACCACTGTCCTTCTGTATGCATGGCAAATAGCCTACCTCTATGCTATCTCTCCAGCCCCGTGTCTCTAATTTGTAAATAGTAGTCTTTTAGATCTTAAGTCACCTAAGTAGTTCTCTTTGTAGAAGTTCTCATTCCTATTTTAAATTGTATGACTCTCTGATTGTCATGGAAACACAATTTTTATAATAAAACCTAGTCTGGTATAGGGGATTAATAAATTGGACAAAGGAAAGCTTCTTCAAGACAAGAAGAGTAACATAATATACAGATTATTTGAGTAAAGTTGTATATTGGCAAGTAAAAAAGCTTCCTAACAGTGCTAATGATAAGCATCTAATTTTTTTTTTTTTTAGGGTCACAGCCTGCAGTGCTCAGGGATTACTCCTGGCTCTATGCTCAGAAATCGCTCCTGGCAGACTCGGGGAACCATATGGGATGCCGGAATTTGAATCACCAACCTTCTGCATGCGAGGCAAATGCCTTACCTTCATGCTATCTCTCCAGCCCCAAGCATCTAATTTTTATGTAATCCTGCATTGAACACGAGGAGGGTATAATCAGATCCACTTGTCATGATTCTCTCTTCTCTCAATACTTAAAACTTTGTCAATATTCAGTGCGTAGTTGGTGGTTGATAAGGAAAAGGCATCATGGTTCTTTTTATACTAGTGCCTGTTGTGTCATAAGTCTAGTCATTGGGCTCCTCAAACTTTTTAAACAGGGAGTCAGTGTGGGTATTCCCTCCCTCAACTTCTGTATATCCCACCTGAATGATCAGAACTGCCCATACTTGGAATGGACTGGTAGAGGAGTCTGCCTGGGGAGAATTAGAGGATAAGGAGAGTTAGAGTCAGCAAAGGAGTTCATCAGCAAGGAAGCCTGGAGAGCAGCTAAAAGGGAGAGAGAGGCAGAGAGAGCCAGAGAAGGAGCAGAGAAGTTGCTGCTAGGAAAAGGCTTAGCATAGAAGTCATGTGAGGAAATGAAAATGGTAGTTAGGACCTGGAACTTCATCTGACTGTTTTGTGAATCTCTCCGCCCTCACCCTGCAATCTTCAGACCTGCCAGGCCATAGGGGCTGAGTTGAGAAAGACCTCACCATTCCCCTACCAACATACTGAACTGTCTCTTTATATTAAAGTAACAGGTCTGTTGAAGGGCTGGACTATAGATTCAAAAAAAGAACAAACTATGAACAGTATGGCCAGTGGGTCATAGTTTGAGGACACCTACCTGAGACTGAGAGAAGGAGGGGAGTCAATGAGTGCACCACACATCCCACACATTCACACTATGAGCCCAGGATGAGTTGTCTGCTAAGGTGGACAGACAGCAGCAGCAAAAACACCCAGTTGGTAGAATAAATATCCTCAGGGGGCTGCATATGTTCTGTGGGCCATAGTTTGAGGAACCCTGGAAATGAGGTTGACATGAGACCCATTTCATTCGGTTCTAATTCGTGTGAACCATATAAAATTAAGCAAAGTCACTTTTCTTCTTTTGGTTTTTTCACCTGCTAACTTATTAAGCCAATAAATTATTTATCTTGGTTCTAATATTCTAGTTATTCATGGAAATTCAAGTCCTTTAACTCATTAGAGAACAGTTTGATTTCCTTGACTCGGAATGTCACACTAGATTATAGAGATTATAAAGCAAGCAAGGGCTAATCTAGTCCTAGAATATGGAAACTTTCTCCTGGACATGTAGCACTTTTTAAAAATTAAAATTTTTAATAGCATGGAGGTAAGGCATTTGCCTTTCATGCAAAAGGTGTTCGGTTCGAATCCCGGTGCCCCATATGGTCCCCTGTGCCTGCCAGGAGCAATTTGTGAGCATGGAGCCAGGAGTAACCCCTGAGCACTGCCGGGTGTGACCAAAAATTTTTTTTATTAAATTATTGTGGTTTAAAGGTATTCATAGTTATGTTTTAGACAAAAAAAAATTTAGCACCAATCCCACCACCAGTGTCAACTTTCTTCCACCTATGTTCCCAGAATCCATTTCATGCATGTCTCCCCATCATGCCCTGCCCCAGCATATCATAACAGGAACCTTTATAAGTTTATTTGTGAAAGTTTGGGTCTCATGATTTGTTATTTACTCTGTGGCTTGGATATTTAGTTCTGCCCTTCCTTAACACCACCAATGCAGCTGAGTCCCCTTAATTCCAGTCCCCTTTATTTCACATCTACTTTCTCCTCCTACACTCAATGTTTTCCTTCTCACTGTACTCTGAGGCCAAAAATGTTCTAGACAATTCCAATTTTAACTATTGCATTCCAGGACCGGAGAGGTGAAGCTAGAGGTAAGGGTCTGCCTTGCAAGTGCTAGCCAAGGAAGGACTGTGGTTCGATCCCCAGAGTCCCATATGGTTCCCCCAAGTCAGGGACAATTTCTGAGCGCTTAGCCAGGAGTAACCCCTGAGCATCACACGGGTGTGGCCAAAAGCAACAACAACAACAACAAAAAAAAACCACTATTGCATTCCTTCATGCATTCCTTTATTCTAAATACCATATATAAGTGATATCATTATAGGAACTTTTTTATGGACATGCCCTCATTCTGAGCTGGAGCCTTGGGATCAGCCAGGGAGGTCAGAATATATAGGCATAAGAGAAGCAGATATTTATATTCGCAAAGTCACAGCCCAGAGAAGACTTGGTAACACCAACTGCTGGCAGATAGACAGACAGATAGATATATATCACTCTTGCCTCTTGACCCTTCTCTTGACAGAGTAGCTACAATCTATCTTAGCATAATGATTAGTTTAAGAATATAAGACATAGGGTCAAAGAGATAGTAGAGAGGCTACTATACATGCCTTGTATGCTGTTGCCCTTTCTGATCCCTGTTATTACATATGAGTCCCCTGAGAATTACTAGGAGTGAACCCTGAATACTTCTGGGTGTGTACCCAAAAAATAAGACATATAGTAAGAGAATAACAAATGGATAAATTTGAGAATTTGTCTATTAAAATGAACATTCCATAAGGTGGGAGATGGGGGAAGAGGCTGAGAGGTAAACCCTCAGACAATGGTGAGGAAACAAAGTTTTATGCATGAAATCCTGTCACTAGCAGAATTGTCAATCATGATACCTTTAAAATAAAACCAAGAAAAATTATGATGGATCTAAGCTTCCATGTTTTCTTAAGAAAAATCCTTTCACCAAAATTCTTCTTTCCCCTGTTCAGAGATTCCAGGAATAAACCATATACAAATCCTAATTTTATCATGAGTTCTTTGTTTCATTAGCTGTTCTGTTTTCTTTTGAAGACACATGCTTTTCCCTACAAATTTTATTGTCCCCTCACTGCCTCATTTTCTCATGAGTTCCTTCCTAAGGAGCTGGAACTAAGCCAGCCTCTTCTTGTGGCAAATAAGGCTGACACCCACAAGAAAGTCCCCTTTCCTCTTCATTATGTCTCCTGTTGTCATTTAAAAAGTAAGACAATAAAAAATCTTTCTTCCTCATGGTTCTCTTTATAGATTTTCTCATTAAGAGAATTAAGAGCAATCAAAGCCAAATACATCACTGCTTTCTTTTTTAGACAAATTGTCTCACAACTCTTTGCTGCTTGAGTCAAAAGTGATGAGTGTTGGCTGCCAACACTGAACTCCCAGATTCAGCTTTCCATCAGCTTTGCAGCTCAGCAGAGCAAAGAAAATATAGTCTCATTTAATTCTGTACATTTTTGTCAGCATTCACTTTCCTCTTGGGTAGAAGAGAAGCTCTATGATTGGTTTCTAAGTTTCTGTATTGTGTCCAAATACATGTTCTTTCAGAAAGTTGTACAGACTTACGCTGCATAGAGGTTGTGAGCTCAGCATCTCTGGAAACAACTTTACACAGTGAAACTTCTAAAATCAGGAACTACCTGAGTTGATTACTTATTTATCATTATAGTAGGTAAGTACTTTCAGTACTTGATTCAGTACCCAAATACTGCCAGTCTTACAATAGCATCAGAGGAGAAGATTCATCACCAGAGGGCCTGATGTGAATTAGAGCCAAAATATCGTCATCAGGAATTGGTAGGTACTTAAAAAAGTTCCTCCATGGCAGGCATATTTAATTTATGGTAGGGACATCTAATAAAATCTCATCAGATAAATGAGAGCTTTTCAAGAGAGTAATAGACCTTGAATTAGATGACAAAACAGTGATCATTTACTAGATTTCTACTAACCACTGACAAATTGCTTAGAATGACATTAGTGTCTGTAAGACATTACATTTTATTAGGGCAGGGCATGCAATGACCTGAGTGGAGATTCTGGCTAACTTTTTGTGTTAATAATTCTAAAAAAATTATTTACCCTTTCTGAATCCTTTATCCTCATCTATAAAAATCCAGTATTTACCTAACTATATCTTCATTTTCCAGGAAACATTCTACAAAATCTAAAAACATTAGATAGTTCACAAAAATTATGTCATAATGAAATATATTTGGAAACCTGGGATGAATTGATTCTCTTTCGTGAAAGTTAATGCTCATTCATAAAGGATTCCTAAAAGACCCACAATAAAGACTCTACTTTGTTTAACTTATAGAATAGTTTTTGTTTGTTCTTTATATTTTGGGGCCACACATGGCTGTTCTGAGGGCTTAACCCTGCTTCTGCGCAAAAGTCCTGGTGGACTCAAACCAAAGAAAGCACTCTGCTTGTTGTGCTATTACGCTGGCCCATGATTTTAGAATCTTTGACTGTAAAAATTTTTTTGACCCAGGGCTAGAGTGACAGTAATGAATAAGACTCTTGCCTTGTACACAACCTCACAGTTTGAATCTTGGCACTCCTTAAGCCCTGTAAGGAGTGATTCCTGCATGCAGCATCAGAAGTAAGCCTTGAGCACTACCAGGTATGATTCAAAAATTAAAAACAAGAAAGTCGTTCACCCCTCAGTACTTTTCTTTATCACCCAACTTTCTTATACTCCTTGATACATACTCAAGGAGAAGAATAATATAGAAATTCTCTATTGCCCATAGTCATAAGGTATTCTCCATTTTTATAATTAGTAGGAGAATCACAAAGATAAAAGTTAAGAAAGAAAAAATAGCAGAACAACAACAATGATGATGATGATAATAATAATAGGAGGAAAATGAGAAGAGGGAGAGGAAGAAGAGAGGGAAATAAAAATTTCTTATGTTTTCCTAAACCACGGTTCACACTTTTTGACTACTTTCTAAACCAAGTCTACAATAGAATCAAAGCCCCAGACATGTCAGAGTTTTCCATGATCTAGTTCTTCATTTTATCCCTATTATGTGTTAAAGGATTTGACATATAGGAGGTCCTTCATAAATATTTGCTGAATATGGGATCAAAGTAAAGTGATGCTGAGAATCTCTTCTTAAATTGAATGGCAGACGAAGGACTATTTCTTATGGGGATAGGCACAAACTTATTGTGTTGGTATAATGGGAAATTGTAATAGAAAGCAAGAGAATTGTTTAAGACAGAACTGGCTGCTTTTTTTTGAGTAAAATGACTTTGCCATTTCCTTCTGATGCCAAGAATCTAGGATTTAATTATTTGATCAGTGTTCTCTACAATTTACATAAAAATAAAAATAAAGGCTACTTTGTCAAATATCTTTTTTACATGAAGATTACAATTAACTTTAAACAATAATTTACTTGAAATATGTTAAATTAATGCAGTCTATTATATTAATGAAAATGCAGTGTAAATGATAGAGTTATGGAAGAATTAAGCAATATTACGCAGCTTGCAATGATAGCAGTCTCATAATTTTAAAAACTACCATATATTAATTAAAATTACATAGATTTAAGTAAGCATTATATGAATTTGTCATTGAAACCTGGTTATATGTAAAAAAGCAAAGAGATAGAAAAATAAAATACACAAATGAAGAATATTTGGCTATAAAGATGATTGGATCAGAAGTAAAGTTTGATTGTTCTATTATTTGCTTTCGCAAAATTTTCTCCAATTCATTGTAATGTGCTTGTTTTCTTTGTAAAATCAAAGATAAAAATAAAACTGGAAACAACAGAAAAATATGCTAGCTGGCTCTGTAAATGTTTTGATTTTTTTCCCAGCTGAAGTTTTGGAACTTCATTCAAAGATGAATAGATTATAAGAATAATTCCGTGTGCCTGCGCAATAGTATAGCAGGTAGAATTTACCTTGTATGCAGCCAGCCAGGATTTAATCCCCAGCAACTCACTTGGCTCACCCAAACCCAGCCAGGAATGACCCTTGAGTGCAGAGTCAAGAGTAGGCCCTAGGCAAAGCCTGGTATGACCCAAAATCAACAGAAGGAGGAGGAGAAGGAGAGGAAATGACAAAGGAGGAGGATAAAATAGGGGAGGGGAAGAGGTGGGGAAGATGTGGAGAGCAGTAGGAGTTAAGAGGAAAAAAGTCCTTTCTAAGAAGATAAAATGGTAACAATCGCCCCCAATTTTCTTTATCTGCTTTTGATAACCACCAAACATCTTAGCTGGAATTGGAGGTAAAAGTGAAAGACTAAAAAGTTAAGTTTTCTTCAATTACTCTCATTTCTATTCTCTGTTTTGGGTTTATATTTGTGTGGGGAGAGTTGGAGGAAGGACCAAGTAGCCAGGTCAGCAACCTTTTTACTATGTCTTAAAATAAATTCCAAAAGCTATTACCAGGAAAAATATGAAAAAAGAAAAGACAAAGTTTCTGTTTGGCTTTCTTGCTGTTTTTGCCATAAACAGCAAATTGAGATCCCAGTCACTGTGGGTGCACATGACTTAATCTTCTCCAGGTTTTCTTCCTATAAACATCCTTTCAGCTGTCTTGGCCTAGCCATCTTTCCTTTATGAGGCTATCCTAGTTTTCAATGGAAGACCTACTGCACTGCTCTCCATGAACCTAACTATCAATTCTGACCCTTCATGCCTGGAAAAATCTCAGCTCATTCATGCTTGAAGTATTTGGACCCAAGACAGCCCCTGACTTGGTGGTTAAATATAATTCAATGGAGCACAGAGGCCTGGCAGTGTAGAAAGAGCATGGCTTTGGGGAGTCAGAACAATTTTAGTTGGAATCCCAGTCTCTTGGCTTACATACAATGTGACTTTGCTTAGAGAATTTCCAAAAGACTTCTTTCTCCTTGAGGGCTTATGGGAGCATTTAAATAAAGTAGCAAATTGAGTCCAGTGACTGATGGAGTAAAGTCAATTTTTTTCTTTGATTGCTGACCTGAATGTTGAAATCGCATTTTCAAAATATTTCTGATGAGCTAAACTGAGTCTTCAGAAACTCTCAAGATGATGAGCTGTCTACAGCTCAGAACCCATGAAGAATAAAAAGTACTGTGCACAGTCAATTCTGAGAAGATCAAGGAGTTATGAAACTGCCTTCACATCTGATTCATTCACATCTAAAAGAGGAAGTTGCTTTCCTTGTTCCTTTTTCTCTCTGACTAATGAAACATTTATTGACTGTTTTCAATGTGATTTGTGCTTACTGTTGTAAATAGACTACAGCGCAATAGATCTAACATGCTGGCACTTATGATATTGTTGGAAAGACAAAAACAGCATCAATAGTGTTAGTTTAATGGATTATTTAAAAAAATTAAAGATATTGGGACCGGGTTTAAGGTCTCAGGTTGGATCCTAGACACTAAATGACCTCCTAAGCATTGCCAACAGCAACTCTGGACCTTCACGGCACCTTAAGACTTAAGCAATGTCAAAACCTTGGACCTTACCATTGAGCCACTGGCTAGTTGGCTAACTAGACATGTTGTGGTCCCAATAGACAAATAAGCAATTCTCAGGAGACACCACCCAAAAAGGGGGGAAGGAAAGGACATTGAAATATATTGTGGGGTTTTATAGCTAGTCAGAAAAAATAAAAATGAAAGTGAACTAGAAGGTAATTGGTTCAACATAAAAAGCCAATGGAGGGGCCAGGCGGTGGCGCTGGAGGTAAGGTGCCTGCTTTGCCTGCGCTAGCCTAGGACAGACCGCGGTTTGATCCCCCGGTTTCCTATATGGTTCCCCAAGCCAGGAGCGACTTCTGAGCACATAGCCAGGAGTAACCCCTGAGCGTCACCGCGTGTGGCCCCCCCAAAAAACAAACAAACAAACAAAAAAAGCCAGTGGAAGGTAGGTAACTGACTTTTATTAAATTGTGTTGAGGACAAAGATTTGGATTGAAAGAGTTATTGTGAGTAAAAGCCAAAGTCTTACCCTTTAACCCATGCACTTACGGGGTTACAGCTGGCCTTTGGTGAAGTTCTTCTGATTTGATTGTCCAGTTTGATTCTGTCCTGAGCACAGGTCTACAAATAGTGGCCCTTGGCAATATCTGTGCTGTAGGTAATTCTTTGTTGGTCTGCCCATTTTGAATTTTAATTTTAGCTCTGAACAGTGAACAAATCTTAAGTTTTATACATTTCACACTGAAATCCATATTTCTGGATCCTTTGAAAAAATTGGATACCTGATAAAGTTGGAGTTTTGTTCTCTATAATCCTAGAAAGAAAACAATTAGCTAGAGAGGATTGAAAAATGTTTTAATTTTAAATGAAAATAAAGGCAACTTACAACTCCAATCTTTGAACTTTGCTTTCTCTCCCTAGATCCTTCAAAACTAAATCCCCGCCTGCCCCAATTCTTTATGCACTCAATTGCAATTGCATGGAAGGACTGCCGAGGTGAAGGAGTCTGTCTCTAGTGCTATCAGAGAAGTGACATCAAGATCCCAGTAAAAGTAGTTTTAATACAGCCTTGTACAATAAGGAAGAAGCTTTGAGCATGTTTAACTTTTTAAGTAGCTGAACCCTATAGATGAAAGTCATTTCTGAAAGAGTCAATATGTGCATTGCATCCAAGTTTATGAATCAAAGTAGGGCTTCCTTTTGCATGAACAAACAACCTATTTAAAAAATTTGTAGTAAATTTCTTACGTGGACACATTATATCTTGTGAAAGTTAACGATTTCAATATCAGTTTATTTAATTGTATTAATCTGCTTACTAAAGGAATGGATGACTACCTAAAAAACTAGCTTAATAATTAATTAAATAATTAACCTTTTTTCAAGAAATGAAAAAGAAACTTCAGAAAAGGACTATGTGTAGATAAAACTTTTAAAAGCATTAGATGGGTCTATGAATGTTGTTCTTGTAAAGGAGATTAGCATACATATAGAGGGATATCTTTGTGAGAATACATGGAGACATCTCCAATTAAAAAAAAGACTTCAGAAGAAATAAATATTTTCTTTTTTTTCTTTTCTTTTTTGTTTTTGGTTTTTGGGTCACAACCAGCAGAGCTCAGGGGTTACTCCTGGCTCTACACTCAGAAATCATTCCTGGCAGGCTCGGAAGACCATATGGGATGCCATGATTTGAACCAATAACCTTCTGCATGCAAGGCAAATGCCTTAACTCCATGCTTTCTCTCTGGCCCAGAAACAAGTATTTCCAATACCTTGATCTTGAACTTTTAACCTTCAGAATTATGAGGAAATGCTTCCTATATAAACCACCCAATAAATGGTATTATATTATGGAAGCTGCTATATATAGAATGCTATATCTCTCCAAAATTCAGATATTAAAATGTAAACCCCAATATGAAGGCTTTAGGAAAAAAAGAACTTTGGGGGAAGGGAGTCTGAAGTAACTTTGTCATAAGATTAAAACTTTTATGGATGGGGCCCGGGAGATAGCATGCAAAAGGTCATCGGTTCGAATCCCGGTACCCCATATGGTCCCCCGTGCCTGCCAGGAGCAATTTCTGAGCATGGAGCCAGGAGTAACCCCTGAGCACTGCCGGGTGTGACCCAAAAACCACACACACACCAAAAAAAAGAAAAAGAAAACTTTTATGGGTTAAGTTAGAGTTAAGGTAGTGTTCACATAAAAGATTTAGCAAATCCTGTTCACCTTGTGAGGACATGTATGTACATGACTATCTATGAAATAGGAAGTACTTTAAACCATTGGTATCATCAGATACAAAATATGTTGATGCCTTGAAACCTCCAGAATTGTAATTAATTGTTATTTATAAACCTTTAAATGTATCATATTTGATCATAACAGTTCAAACTGACCAAGATAATCATCCTAACAAGTGAATACACTTGGTAATACAAATATATTTCTTGTCCTCAAAAAGTTGATATTAGGGTAGACATGACTTTGTAAACATTTCTAACAACGATTAACATGATCTTCCTCTGTGAAAAAGATTACATAATTATCCAATTCTAAGCCCACCAGTGGTGTCTCCTTGTACTTAAAATAAACAAACAAAAAAAAAAAATCAAGATCTGGTCTGCAAAGTTCCGTTCAATGGCACACCTCCATGTATACCTTCCTCTTTGCTCTTGACACAGCCTTTTTTGGTCCACATGCAAAAACCACTCTATCTTACCTTAGAGTTCCATTATGTTCTCCTTTCCTCCATATTATTAACTGTCTCCTTTCCTATTCTGGTCCATTCCTCTAATATCTTCCGGTCAGGACTTGAGGTAAGGATTTAGAGAAAGATTAGAATGAACTTCTGCGTCTTGAGCTACAATCATGCCCAGGGCCAGGGCACAAGTTTTCATTATCCAAAAGGAAAGCTTTATGAGCTAGTAAGCTCATTGAAAAGATGAGGAAACTGAGGTTCTGAGAAGTCACAAAACCTAAGTAAGAATGAATGGGATTGGAATCTAAATAGAACCCAAATACTGGCAAACCCTTTCACATACTAACCTCACATACTTTCATATACTTTCACACTAAGGCCTATACAACTTAGTCTTCTACTGGAAGGGACTGGATGGAATCTCTTGGCCTATTTCATAAGTCTTACAACTTTGGAATCTTTCCATGAAGTTAAACATGACTCTGTAGACTTAACTATTGAATGAAAAATAACCACAAGAATCCTCACCTTTTACATTTCCTTCCCCATAATTTTTTTTAAAAAGCTATCCTTTTCTGCAACTCAGGAATCTTCAGAGGGTTTTATGTTGGTATTTTGACTAGAAGAAGGACTAGTCAGCAAGCTACAAGCAAGGAAAAGGATAGGAGAATATACAACAAGCTGAGAGAACTGTGGTAACAAGATGATAGTAGGGCATGAAGAATTTGGAGTCAATAGTCTGGAGTTCAGACTCCACTCTACTGACAGGGCTATGTCAAATAGCTATGTCCTTGAGGTCACATAGGTAAAGATGTGTAAAAACACATCTTTAAAAGGTCAAAACAGGAGTCATGCTTGGCTTTTAAAAGAATTCTGCATTTCTAAAAGCCTGAGTTTGGGAGACACTTAGTAAATCAGAAGGGATTCTAAAGAGGAAGGGTGTTTATATTATTATGATTGTCATTATGTTTTAGATTGTTTAGAATGAATGTGGTCACATTCACCTCCATGGGTCAAAAATAAGACCTAAAAAGAATTTGATTTGGCTAGTGGAAATATGGGCTTGGTGAAATTAGGTATTATTCAGTACAAATCCCTCATGACTTAAATACCATTGGCTGGATAGTTTAAAAACAAAAGAAATGAATTCCTCATAGTTCTAGAGCCAGGAATGCAAAATCAGGGCACCAGCATTTTTTGTGATAATCTGCCTTTCCAGGAAATCAGACTACCATGGATGACAGACACATAGACAATGAATTTGGAATCCAAGAATTGTACTTTTGCATGTTCAGTTACAATATATAAAGTTGTTCTTCCAAGATAATAATCATAAGTTGTAATGTTCAAAAAATTAAATTAAGGCTGGATTATATTAGTGGTAAGACAAGAAATCTTGTCTATAATGGGAATGAAATAAAAGCATTTTTTATGGGCCAGAATGAATAGGTAAAGTGTTTTCCTTGTACACTGCCAACCAAGATTCAATTCCTGGTATCCAATATTAACATTAGCACTCGCAATTCCTGAGTACAAAGCCATAAATAATCTTTGATCATCACCAGGTATACAGAAAAACCAAACAAAAAATACCCTTGAATTTGAAAAACTCTGTGGCCAAACAATAAATAGGATGCTTGCCTTGCATACAGATGACCCAAGTTTGGTCCCTAACATCCCATACAGTTATTTTAGTCTTCCAGTATTAATTCCTGAGTGAATAGCCAGAAGTTATCCCTGAGCATTGCATAGTGTGTCACAAAAAATTAAAACACTTTTATAAATGAAGAAAATATTGAATTAAAGTTAGAGCAGCTTTTTGTAATCATTTGTATGCATGTGAGTTATTGGCCAAACCATAATCAAAAAAAATAAAAATATAAAAAAAGATAAGCATCAAATCATTATTTGACTAAATCTGTCAACTATGGCTACATTAAGTTTTTTCTTTTCTTTCTTTTTTTTTTTTTTGGTGGGGGGGTCACACCCGGCAGTGCTCAGGGGCCACTCCTGGCTCCACGCTCAGAAATTGCTCCTGGCAGGCACGGGGGACCATATGGGGCACCAGGATTCGAACCGATGACCTTTTGCATGAAAGGCAAACGCCTTACCTCCATGCTATCTCCCGGGCCCCTACATTAAGTTTTTTCATTCACATTTTTGACAAAAATTTTAAGTACTTTTTAATCTGGAGGAGCACCTTTAACAAAATACCATTTGTTTTCATTCTAAAAAACATTATCTCTATTCTAGAGACATTCTAGGAAGTCCAAGACCAACATCTTACAAATAAAATCAAGGTAAACTAGAAGAAAAGGTCTTTCTTCATGACCTTCAGAGAGAGTTCCCTTCTTGATCTGACTTCATGTGGTAGGGTAAGAGACTGAGAGAGAGGGGGAAAGAGAGAAAAAGAGAAAGAACATAGAGTAAAACTTCAACATATGAATTTGGGGAATACCTAATTCAAGTGATGAGAACCTACTATGTTTCAGGAATTCTAGAAAATTGAGATATATCAATGAGTAAAATAAAAATATCTAAAATCAGGACTCTATATTCATGTGTGTTCTATGTATATGTATATGTAGGAGAAGAGGGAAAGCAATTCCAACTGACATATTAAACAAATAAAGTATTTTAGAAAATGAGATATGATGCAGAGGGAATAGCACCTGATAAGGTAGAAGTATTTTGCAAAGTGGCATATGGCTGAAAGGAGGAGGGGGGGGTGCAAAAGATTAAGGGAATAATGAGAGGTAATGGTGGCAGGATTATAAATCTTCATTGGATGCTGTAAGTGCTTAGGGGTGCCTCCAAGTGATCTGGAGTCTGTGGAGATTGTGTAATGATGAATGAAGAGATCCAACATTTTAGAAGAATCCCTCTGGCTGCAATGAGGAAACAGATGGTTGAGAGTACATATAGCATAGGCACCACTTGCTGTCCTGCAGCTGTTCCCCAGTCGAAGAGGAAGGCCCCACATCTTGATTCTGCAAGTGTCTGGACTCTCATGGGATTCTGGGCTTTCCTCCAGGCCTGAGAATTCTGGACTCATTCTACATCTGGGGAAAATATACTTTCTACTCACTCCTTCTGCTGATGGATCAGATCACACAGGATAGAATTGAGATGGCATAGTTTTCCCTCTTCCTCTGTGGACTCAGATGTTGCCCTCTCCTCAGATGCAAACAGATCCTTCTGCTGAGTCCTCATTGCTTTTATCTAAAGTATACGTAGTGCTACAGTTCTTGGTTTCAGACAATCTGTTTGCCAAACTGGTTCCATGGAAGCAGAAACTCATTATTAATGTCAAGCACCCAGCACAAAAAAGGTTGCATTAATTATGTGTTTGATAAGTGAAAGTATGAACAGTGCCTGCCTTACTCTGCTTGAGCTCCTATAACAAAATGCCACATACTGAGAGCCAAACAACAGGGCTATATTTCTCACAGTTCCGGAGGCTCCTAAAGTCAACACCAAAACACTATTAATGTAATTTTTTCTTGGAAGGAAGAGAACACTTGGTAGTACTCTGGGATTCCTCCTTCCTCTAAACTCAGGAATCACTTTTGGAAGTGTGCAGGGAACCATATAGGATGCAGGCAATCAATCCCAGGTCTACAATGTGCAAAGTAACTTACCTTCTCTGATATCTCTCTGACTCCATTAAAATAAATTTTATCCTCAGGCCTTTTCTCTTACTTTATGAATCCTGACTTCTCAATATGTGCTCTAAGGCATTTTCTTCATGACCAGGAAAAGAAACTCAAGAGATCATTTTGGGAAGGCATAATAAAGTTTTCCTGCTATACAAAATTAGAAAATTCCTATTCGGTATGCTTTAACACTTTTCAAAGGTTTGGAAATGCTGTTGTCATTAATTTATTCATAAACATTTGAGGGTTTCATCTTCATGATCTCTTCTAACCCTAATTATCTCTTGATTATCTCATCTCCAAACACCTCTACATTGAAGTATAAGATTTTTCTATATAAATCAGCAGAGAAGGGGGCCACAATTCAGTTTATTGGCCCCCATGAGATAAAAGACAATTGGTAGATACTAGAGGAACTTTTAACCAATGAAAAATATTCTAGCAGTGAAAGCTGCTCAGTGATGGAAGGGATTATTTCCTAAAAAGGAAGAGTATCCCATCATGAAGAAATCCAAGCAGAGACATGACAGAAATCTGGTAGGATTATAAAGGCAACCCAATGGGGACTGAATTAGGTCTTCTGAAACACTTTTCAGTCGTGGTGTTCATATAAGTTTGACTTTAAGGGCACACTATATTTTGTGTTCCAAAATCACACAGATATATCTATGTGTTCAGACAAAAACTCAGGATTTGGAATATTCTATTTATTAGGAAAGAATAGGAAATAATATTCATCTCACCTTTCTTTCAACGCTAGGTCAGACCATTAAAAAAAAAAAAAACAAGACCAAGAGATTGGCTAAGAAGTTAGCAAAAGTATATTGGAAAAAATATCTTGGATCTCCATAAGGAATACTTCCCTAAATTCCCCTTTCTTGACTAAACTTGGCCACCAAATGATGGGCAGAGATAAATAGAAAATCATGATTATCCTGACAGTGAACTCAGGAAACAAGAATTTAGAAGGAAAAATGTTCTTCCACTTTCCATCTGCTCTCTGAGCAGCTATTAAAGGTCTAGGAAAGGGTGGTAATTTTCTCCCCTTGAGAGAAAAGAGAACATTTGAAGATGTGGATAAGTCATTGTATATTATTTTAAAATATTAGGAATATGGACAGCAAATGTGCTCCAATACAGGGGACCCTTTGTTAATACCCTTTTCTGAGGAGGCTACAAAGTCTTGGAAAGGGTTAAGTCAGAAGAGTTGTGGATTTCTTTGGTGTGGAGGCAAAGGTTCCTACAATGGAAGCTTTTACTTTAATACACAATAAAAGACACTGACATGCTGTGTAAGCATTGTTCCTGGCTGTAGTTATTCCAATTATTTTTTATGTTTTCTCTTTAAATGAGAAACATATCAGACACTAACTCAAACATGGAGATACCTATTTATGCTTCAGAACAAACAGTTTAAGGGCATTATATACAGATGTCTAAATATTTAGAAAGTATCTGTTTATGGGAGCAAAATGAAAAGTACCTTATTTCATTTGAAGAATTTTATGGGAAATTTGCATGTAAAAAAGGCATCCCCTGTGACAAAGGAATGTTAGAGTTGAAGAGTGTTTGCAGGGGTGTGGTGCTGGTGGGTGTGAGGAGAGAGGAATTGTGGGGTAGAAGCTGTCCTTAGTTGTCAAGGACTCATCGCTTCCATAATTGAGAACCCACAAACTAAGGCTGAGATAATGCTTCTTTTCAAGGAAAAAGGAGGGGATAAAATGTTTTGCCATTATTTGAATATTCCAGTGACCTAACACAATATTATCATCCTCTCAGACACTTTTCTTAACCCCAAGGCACATTTAAAAAGAAATAGAATTGTTCTCACTCGAGGAAAGAAGCAAAATAGGGAATTATTAGATTGTCTAGGAGTGCTCCCAAAGATGGGGAATCATAGGAACTTCGATGGAAGAGTTAAGAAGTACTTTTATATTTTATCTTATGTGGATGTAGTTTTCAACTCAATTTATGGAAAAATATAAAATGTGAAGGTATGCATGTGAGACAACACAGAGGAATCACTGTTACCTAGAATGTTCTCAAACAAAAGTCTTTTAAACAGAGCTGCCTTAAGGAACTCCCTGCAAGTTTATTTCTGGTGTTTTCCTCTCCTAGGTTTCTAAGATTGTGGAATTTAGAATGATCAAGGAAACTCTCCATTTCCACTGCTTTTTCTTCAGGATGTATCCTTCTAGATCTGATTGACCCTAGACTGGTGCACCTCAGTACCTGTCTAATTCTGGGGGATCCTAGAAAGCCAGAGTTTTTCTTGAGCAAGCAAACCCTGTCTGTGCCTTGTGTCATTTTGAAGCCTCTGGTGATCCCAGAGAGAAGGTTGACACTCTTTTGGTCGTGTCCACTCCCAAATGTACTCTTGTAAGGATGGTTTTAGATATAATTTTCCAGATCTTTTGCTTCAAGACATGGTGAAGATGAAGGCCTTTGGTCTGGGGAAATGGGTAGGATTTCTGGAATTTTTACCTTTCTCTGATCTATCTATAAATGTAGCAAAAAGATTAAGCCATGACCAGAACTGTATAAAGTAACAGGGCATATCTGAGCTCCACAGAATTCTCATTTAGACCCCTACCTTCAATTACCCGTGTCAGGGAGGTTTGGGGAATGACAAAAGTTGCATTTGAATTGGATGTAAGCATTTAATGCAGAGATGCAGACTGTAAAAGTTGAGTGCCCAGTGCTATTGTCCTCACCTGTTATAGTTGACAGGTGAGCTTAGATATATAAAATAAGGAGGGAAGAGGAGTTAGGCTCAGATGAGGATTGTTAGAAATAGTAAAAGATGCTAACTAGAGAGACGAGAGAAGCAAAGTACAATTTCAGACTGAAATCTCAACTATGATGTTCACTGTAGTGTACTTATCCTATAGAGGTCAGCTTTGAGTGTGGCCATTCATCCTTTCATTTTTTATTTTTTCATTTTCATATTTCTATATTGTTTTAGTTATATATAGCAGTTAAGCACTGCCTATCATGAAGTTCTTGGTCTCAGTACAAGTGGTTGTTTTAGCCATGGTTAACAAATTCTAAGGAGCACTTTGTATTCGGTTTGTCAAAGACAGAGGTGATTGGATTCTGGCATGGGCCCCAGAGACAGCTGTGAATCAGAGTGTAGTGGTGGAGAGAAAACTGATAAACACAAAATCAGAACCCTCCTTAGTGACTGGAGATGCCACCAAACTTAGGACAAAACAGGTCACTTCTATACCAGAAGCTCCTAGCAAGAAGAACCAACTCTATTTTCACATTCTTGGCAGGCCATTTTTCTTGTGAGAAGTGGGAAGGAGTCTTCTCAGAAGCCTGGTAGGTGACACAGACAACCTACCAAGACAGGCTCAAAGAAGAAAACTAATGGAATTTTGAACTCAGTGCCTGGAAAATGACTCACAGATTAGTCAACACTAATAAATCAACACTAATGATCTCCATTAAACTAGGTTCTGAAGATACTTAAGGACTTCCTGTCTTGGTTAGATATGGTTTGGAGTTGGGGTAGGGTCAAGACTGCAGGTGGGAGCATGATTAGCACAGCTGTGGGACCCTTTGACCTCTTTTTCTCTGGATCTGATTACTGTCTACTATATATAAAACTGATTATAGGGAGAGTTCATTCAACTAACATTTTCTTGGTGTTTGTCCTGGCATCCAAGACCTAGTGATGGTAGAATTTGGTCTCTACACTGGAAAATGCAAGAGTTTGTGGAGAAGCAGACCTCAGAAACACCAAAGTAATAAGACTGGCTGTATTGAAATAAAAAGATCAGCAGCACACAGAGGAAAGAGAACTTAGATATGTTGCTGCACAATAGAAAAAAATGAATCAATGAATCAATGAGTTGTTATTGATTATATTATTATTTTACTTATGATTTTATTATTTTGATTAATTGGATAGAATGGTTATTTTTTGGTCTTAAGTGATGAATATTGTGGAGAAGAAAAGTCCAAAAAGAGAAAATGTTTTGTGCAGTGGGTCCAGAAACAAGATAAATGTTTGATGTGAATGAAGGAAAACACATCTAAAGAAGGCAGGTATACTCAGATTGAGAGAAAGGGCTTGAAAACATAATGTTAAATTTTTGACATGGAACAAACAAGTGGGATATCTCAGCATATACAAAGTAAGCAAGGCTTCTTGCACACTCAATTCAGGTTGCTAGGATGACTTTGCTTCATATTTGAGGGATAGCTTGTTTGGCTTGCATTCATCTCTCTGCAGACACAGATGGGAAGGAATGAGTCTTTCAGAGTCATCTGAAATAAAAACATATCATGTTCTTCAAAGCCTTCGCTTAAAAACTAGGGCCTGGAGCAATAGTATGGCGATAGGGTATTTGCCTTGCATGCGGCTGACCCAGGAAGGACTAGGTGAGATCCACAGCATCCCATATGGTTTGCTGAGCCTACCTGGAGTGATTCTGAGCACAGAGCCAGGAGTGATCTTTTGCACTGCCTGGTGTGACCCCCCTCCAAAAAAAAATCAAAAGAAAGAAATGTAAAGAAAATTAACATGGCTGATGCTATCAAAACAGGTTTAAGTAAAATTGGTTAAAATGGATGGGAAAATGGCCTCTTTTCCCATAGGAAGTGATGGACTAGCTGAGGTAATACTTGTTTAGTAATTCTTCAACTGGCCAGAAATATACGATATTGTTTTGATTCAGGAGACTATGGGAAGTATATTACTGGCTCCTCTTTTGTAATTTAAAAAACTACCATAAGGTAGAATTCCATCCCAAGAATACTTGCCATAATGCAAAGGAACACATAGTTCATCTGTAAATGTAGTTAACATACTCTGCTTGGCTTACATATTGGCATTTCTGTAGCCTGATTCATTTATATTCATTTTATAACCTGAGCACAGTACAGTTCCCAGCACCAGGTAAGTGCTCATATTTGTTGAAAGAACAAATGGTCTTATACTGTTCTCAATATATGGTTAAAATTTAATAGGAAATGTGCATTTCTCTGCTCTAATAGACAGTTCAAGGTAAGGGTAACATAATGAGTGAGGAACAAATATGAACGAGTTGGGGGTGGAAATGGACAGAGTAAACCAGGAGACTAACAGTAGCAGGAAGCAGGTGGCCAACACTACAGCTGTACTAGTCAAGGGGACATTTAGTAATGAGAGCCAAGGACATCTAAATAATGGGAATTCTTCCAGGTAACTGTCAGCTTGAAAGATATAGATTTCTGAAGATAATGGTTCACATATATCGAGTCTTTCAATGTACCTGACACAAACTTAATACATGTTATGTATGATATCATTTCATATAATCATCCCTTGCACTAATTATTAATGGAGAATACCACTGACGAGAACAATAGCCTGTTTCCCATCATGATAGAGTTGAATTTTTCACTTGCTAAAGTGAACAAGGCAAACAAGGACAGAATTGGCTAAAGCAATGTAAATACAACTGAGTAGTGTAAGCACAGCTGATGAAGTCAGTAAAATGAAGGCAAAATAAGGTTAGCATCTTGCAGATGAAAGATGAGAAAAGCACCACAAATAGTTTCAGCTTTCAGGCAAAAACATGATCAGGTCAGTAGACCACAGAGATTGAGAATGAGAGTGAAAGGACAGGGTAAAAAAACTGATTGCCTCTAACTCATTTTTGGTTTAAAATTCCAGTGACATTCTGATGAGAAAAGACTCTCTTTTCACCCCAGTTACTTACAGTATATTTGATGCTCCAACCCCAGAAGTCAGAAATGTCTTTTCATCTCTGAAACCAGAGAGTACTGTAAATGCACCTTCATAAATACCTTCTGGTCTATCAGGAGATAGTAGAAGAGTAAGAAAAGCCATTGGTTTTGGAGCTTAAAAGATTGAGGGGGCCAGGCAGTGGCGCTGGAGGTAAGGTGCCTGCCTTGCCTGCGCTAACCTAGGACAGACCACGGTTCAATCCCCTGGTTCCCCATATGGTCCCCTGTGCCTACCAGGAGCAACTTCTGAGTGCATAGCCAGTAGTAACCCATGAGCATCACCGGGTGTGGCCCAAAAACCAAAAAAAAAAAAAAAAAAGATTGAAGTGTCTGTTTTTCAAGTAGAAGAGCCGGTCAGGTTCTATATCTAGTAACACATGGTCCCAAGAGCATAGCAGGCAAAAACTCAAGAACTCCTGGATTTGGCCCTTAAACTAAGAAAAAATAAGATTCATTAGCTTCTCAACTAAACTTCTTTAGAAAATGTCTCTTTTTGCCCTCCTCTGATGGACCTTTCAGTGGTCTAAGTACCATTGCCACAAGGAATACTATTTCTTCTGATTTTTTTTTTCAATATAAGAACATCACTTTTTCTCCAGTCCTGTCCCTCACATATGACCCAAGGCCAAGAACTCTTGAAGATGGGAGGAGACCAGTTGGAAAGGCCATGAGGCTGGATGAAACTTTAAGATGCTAATGAGAATGACATAAGGAAACATCAAGTTAATATTTAGGCTTGCAGTAGCTGGATGACATGGGAGTTTGGGCCATTGCTACAAAGAGTAAGATTCCTAAGCCATTGTGAATATGAAAGACTGTACCACATTAAAAATCATTTTAGCTCATTTTCTGAAAATTGTGTCTATGTCTATCAGGCCTACCTGAGAAGGACCCCTTCAAATCTCCCTCATTACATTAATCTTCTTTTCTCTTTTTTCACAATTGCCTCTAAATGTTCCAGGATTTATCAACCATAATCCATGCTTTTAAGTGTTCTGAGTTATAATCTTCTTCCTAAGTCTAAGTTGACAAGTCCTATTTATGTGCTACTATAAATAGAAAGGCACTTTTACAACATATAAGGTAACATTCAGCCTGAATGAGAAGGCTAGCATATAAAGAGACTCAGATAGAATATAGGGAAGGGTTATTTGGTATAGCAAAGACCCTTGCACAAAATGGATAGCTAATAATACCATGTTGAGTTCAGTCCCAGGACAATTGTCACGCACCTGACACTTCTGAATCACTACCATACTATCACTCTGAATACTTTAATAAGCTATAGCTTATTAAAAACTTAATTGAGGCTTACAGAAAAATTCAATAAATTACTTGAGCAGAATTTGATTTAAAAATAGGCAATCCAATGGACCTGAGTGATAGCATAGTGGTAGGGCATTTGCTTTGCACACAGCTGATCCAGGACAAACCCTGGTTTGATCCCTGTCATCCCATATGGTCTTCCAAGCCAGGAGCGATTTCTGAACACAAAGCAAGGAATAACCCCTGTGCGTCATTGGGTGTGGCCCAAAAAACAAAACAAAAAACACACACACACACACACACATACACACACACAATCACACACACACAGGCAATCCTGCTAGTTTAAGGTTAAGTTAGATGCCCTTGCTTCTAACCTATTGGATTCATTAGTACCACATGTCTCTTTGAGAATACAGACCTCAGAGTACTGCTGGGCTTGGGAAATTCCTGCCACCATAGAGATAGAATAGTACCTTATACTTAGTCTTTAGTATTTAATTGTTGACCTGGTTGCACAAGAATCCTAGAGCATGGCTCCAGTACCTGCAGAGCACCAGTTGGGAGACCCTCCCAAAAGAAAGGGGAAAGGCAGCTCCAAATTAAAAGTGCTTTAACCAGGAAAGCTGGGAGAAGCATTTGTATAGCAAAGAAACAAGCAAAGCTGGTGATTGGCTAAAGTTTAAAACCCAGATGGCTATTTATGATCAACTGTCCTTAAGTCTTGATTTCATGACTTTGAAGCACTTAAAGGCTTAGATTTTGATTTGCTTTCATTGATAATGACATTAGAGCCATGTCAGTTTAATTGGCTTCCTGGCTTAATTAATTTAACAAACTTAATGTGATCTCTGAAGACAAATCATTTTTCCTTTTCATCTTATTATTTTTAGAGAAGTTTTATAAAACGGTATTGTGGCCCCACCCCCCTTTCTGTGCAACTTGATCTTACCTGCAAGACCCTGCCCATTCCTAGGAGTGATCTTGGAAAGATTAGAAAAGGGTTTGACCAGAGGGGATTAGGGTCTTTTGGGTCTTTGCCAGCATGGAGGTCAGAGGGAAGATGGCTGAAAGGAGTTAAGATGCAGGTCAAGCTAAGAACGGTATACAGTATACGTAAATGGTTTGCAGCCATATCTGTTGGCTAGGGCAGAATAAAAATGTTATCTCTCTGGAAGCTTGCCTGTGAGTGAGATTTCTACCTGCCACTCTCATGAATCTCCAGACCCTCCAGCTGAAGGGGTTGCAGAGCCACATGGCCTGGGATGGCAGAGAAAGATCTCTCCATCCATCCACCATCCAAGTTCATCCTAAGGGCTAATGCAACATGGTATCTTTAAAAAAAATAGAAATCACCTGGTCAGTGATCACCTGGCCAGTAATATGAAGTGACAGAAAAGCTATTTTTCTCCTGGTTCTGAGTTCAGGGATTACTCCTGGCAGTGCTCAGGGGACCCTATAGGATGTCTGGGATTAAACAAGGGTAGGCTACAAGAAAGGCAAGAGCCTGAACCCCTGTATTATCTCTCTGGGTCTCTTTTTTTTTAACAATCTGTGCTAAATCACAACCCTACTTCCCATAGGGTTGAGTATTGATCACACTGATCGGTCACTGGCATGTGAGGCTTGTTAAAGAAGTATCTTACATTTAAAATGACTCCTCTCCTTAGAGCTGCATATTAAGAAAGGCATTGGAAGAGGAGAGCAAGAAATAACGAGAAGGAAAATGGAACTTACTTCCATGACTAGAGTGTTGAAGCCTGGATGAGAAAAAGTGATCACCTCAGTCCAATAGCGTCACCGATGCCTTTATTCCTTTGCTCAATGGGTATTACTTAATCTCTACTATGTGTGAGATTTCTCTGAAAAGCCCAGAACACATAAATAAAATATATGGCCCCTTAGTGGAAGAGTCAAAGGGATAAATCAACAATATCTGTGATATATTATGACAGAGCATTATGTACACAGGAAAAGGGTGCAGAATTTGGGGCAGATTTCAGAGAAGATATGCCCTTGAGCCCACTTAAAAAGAAAATGTCCACATTCAATAGTGGAACAAGTTTCGAATTGCTTTCAGTTAGAAGGAATAACATTTGTGTGGGAAGGGAGAAATAAAAGAACTATGGGGAATTTAAAATTTTCTTACGTGTCTAAAGAGAATAGTTTCGTACCTGAAAGCATAACAAGAGACAGGAAGTGAGGCAAGATAGGTAGAGTCACTCTATAGTTTGGGCAAATCATGGCATCTCTGCTTTTTTTTTATCTGTTAATTTTGATCATTAAAGTGTCTACTTCACCCCCCCTCCCCATTCATAGGTTTCATTTTAGAATTACAAAAGATAAAAGTATCTGGCAGAGAGGTTTTCAAACTGTGTTCCCAGGAGTTTCCTAAAGAACCTGCGAGTCATTTACAGATAGAATACCTCAGTTTGACCAAGTAAACCTTTATCTCCAATCTCTGGAGCAGCCAAGCTTTGCTTTGAGTGTTTGATTCCTGGTAGGAATTTGGGCTATTTTTCAATAGATCAGACTCCGATACAAAGTTGAAGTTGGAAAATCACTGGTCTAGTCCCATTCTCCTGCTTTGTAGTTAAACTGAGAAGCAGGAAATTCAAGGAAATGACATATAATGTCCAAAGAAATGAACAGTGGCTTTGAGAAGCAAGAATTGCTAGAACTGAAATCACATTCTGAAGCTCAATTGCTTAGGTTTCAAACCCACAAGATCTCCTACAACACTTAAAAGACAAAAGATCAAAGTGAAAGCACAAATGCTAATGCCCCCAACCCTGGCTTCCCACCTGCTGGGCCCAAGAGGTTCAAAGCCCATGCACTGTGTCTTGGGCTCCCTGCAGCTTCTGGGACAACTACCACCCTGCCCCCCCCCACTTCCACTTAACATTCCAGAGTTATTCAGGTCCCACACACACTTGTACCAAAGAGACAAGTTTTCCCCTTAAGTCCTCCCCTTACTATTGGGACTATGTGTGCACCTAGGGTTAACTGTGGTGAATAACTCTTCCATCTTCTCAAAAAAAATGTTTACAAGGTGTAGGCAGAGAAAAAGATTGGAAAGTACACACACTTCAAACTGCTGAAGAATTTTGTTAAAGCGTTCTATGTATTTGCAGGCAAGCCACTTCAGTTTTCTGGGTCTCAGCTTTCCACTTTTAGAAACAAGCAGCTGGAGGAGTTATTTCCAAGGTCCTTATGGGATGACGAATGCAGCTCAGTCTTGTTCTTTTCTGTTCTCTTAAGGCATTCTTTAAAGAGAGAATTTTCTTCTAAAGAAAGTGCTGCTAAGTTGAAAATAAGTCAGGTGTGCGTTCCCTATGGTTATCTTTAAGACCATTTGAGGGGAAGACATTATAAAAGGTGGCAAGATGAAAGAGTCATGGTGAGAGTCTGCTGCAAATGTGTGTTCCATTATGAAAGTGAGAAGCTCTTGTATTGCAGGAAATTGGGCTCTGAGCAACTTGGTGAACCATGGTGGCATAGCAATGGCTTGATCTGCATAATACTCCAATTTCCTCAGCTTCCGGCACTTGCTAACTAGCTCTGCTAGAATATGGTGAAATTAAAGGTATGATGCATCATCTCACAGATACACAGACATGAACATAAATGAAAACGAGTGAAAGGTCACCAGTTTCTGCTTTGAACATTCAGTTCTAAAGCACATTCAAAAATGCAAGTGAGTTGCTTTTGTGCTAGCATTAGAAGGAATCTCCTCCAGGCAAGATTCACACAGGCATTCTTTGCACCCACTTTTTGATTTGATTAGTCATTGCTGTGCAATACTGAATTATTACATTTTTTAAGATCATCTAAATCCCCCCCCCCAACTTTTCATTTGGGGTGTAGAAGCCATAAGTAGCAGAAAGATTAACCATCGGGAAGATTTGCCTTTTCCCATAACAGATCCTGCAAAGAATACAGTGAGATAAACTTACCCTGATTAATTTCTTACACTGTATTAATGTTACTTCTCCCATTCCTTTCTGGGTAGAACTCACCTAGATTCTTTTCTACCAAGGTGCAATTTCCTTCTCTTTTAAAGAATAGCAACAGTAAGATATCAAGCACTCCCGATCTTTATCCTGAATTTCCCCTTTATTTTGATTTAGGAGTAGGGGTGTTAGGGTCTTCAAAAATATTTGTAAGTTTAGAGTTTTCGCCTCCCTTTTTTGTGCAGTAATTCCCATATCTGTTATTAATATCTTCATGACCTATCTCTATTTAAAAATTTTATCATGCCTTCCCCAGATTTACTCAAAGGAGAGACCAAGTATGATTTGCCTTCATCTTCCCAGAGCTTGAGTGCCCAGCACATAATAAAATATTCTAACTGGCAAAAAAAATGAATACATTTTTAAAATACAATTAAATACATTTTTTTTTGTTTTTTTTGGGCAGTGCCCAGGGGTTACTTCTGGCTATCTGCTGAGAAATAGCTCCTAGCAGGCACAGGGGACCATATGGGACGCCAGGATTAGAACCAACCACCTTAGGTCCTGGATCGGTTGCTTGTGCTATCTTTCCGGCCCTTAAATACATTTTTAGCATGAATAAATAAACAAATCCACTTTTACTCTCTATATCCTGAAAATAACACCAAGTTATGATACTACTTGACTCCTATTTCATTTGTGTTCCAGGCTTCGGTGGGTAGTGATAAGTCAAAGATTTGGAACGTGTCATTTATAATATACTTCCATTTTACTGTGCATGTCCTTCATTGCCAAGATCACTTTATGTCCTGGTATGGAAACCTTGGCTCCAGCCATCAAACTCTAGGAAGGAAGAAAGGATGATGAACCAATTCCTTCCCTTGCAGACACTGAAAATTTCACTGGTGAGACCTGACTTACATGGACATACTTTGCTACAAAAGATATTGGGAATTGTAGTTTTTTTGTTTGTTTGTTTTTTAGTTAATGATGAAGTCTTTTATTATTTAGTTGGCTTATGGAGTATTTATTGACAGTGAAGTCTATATTTCAGTGTGCTATGAAGTTATCTCACAGCATTTCTCCAAGCACATACAAAACTTGGACCACTGAACAGCAGAAGTGGCATGTTATTAGCGGGATTGAGCATTAATGTAATAAGTATCCGGCTACATCACAGAGCATGTTTTTAAACTTTTCCTGATAATATTTTGTTTCTCCCATGTTTTTCTATGACTGTGGGTTTAATAGTCATGCATTTTATTTAAAAATAATTGGGTTCGTTATTTTTTTTGGGGGGGGGATTGTAGTTTTTACTCTGACCAGCCACCTACAATATTAGGAATTATATTACAAGAGAAAAAAAGGTGACTGAAGAATAATAGCAATTTCTGCTTAAAAAAATTCACTTAAGTCTTAAAATGTATTCTTTATCCTTTGGTTAAATTGTGAGTAGACTAAATTAGGAATCTAGGAAAATTAATATGATTACTGGAGAGGGAAAGGATTAAAAAAGGAGACTGAAGACAAAGGGAAAGGTAGCAAACCGTTGTATAAATCCAAATATGCACTGGGAAGAGGGTATGCAGGAAGATGGAGAGGGAGTCAAGGAGTTGGGTAAAGGAATAGGCACTGCATGGTTGTGCAGTGAAAGAAGAAAACCTGGAATTAGCTTTCATTTCTGGCATAGGGCTCTTATGCTGAGACTATCACTGATTTGAAAAATCAGTAACTGCTGGAAAATCCCAGGGTACTGGAAGGGATTAGAGGTAAGCACTGATCTGAAAGTCCTATCTTTGATTTGCGCTCCATGAAGACTGGGTTCATACCTGGAAGCAGAGTCCAGGCTTTTCTCTAGATCAGTCAGCTAGTGACAAGGGCAGTTAGTCCACTTGGAATGAAGCATAGTGGAGTCGAAAGCACAGCTGGTGGTGGGGAGAGGGTCAGCAATTCCTGTCTTCACCCTGGTTCTATGGTCACCGATCTGTCATCACCACACATCCCTGACAGTGGGGCCTCATTGTTTTAGGAGCTGCCAACCAACTCTGCAGAATCTCAAGACAAACCATTTCAAATTCTGTTTAATTAAAAGGAGTGTGTGGATGTGTGCCTGGAGTCCTGCTGCTGCTGCTGGAGAGGAGAGGGGACTTCCCAAACCTATCCCCAAGCCTCTAGGAGGCAGCCTGGCTCTGGAGGGAGGGAACTGGGTGAGGGGAGGGGCAGCCACGTGCCAGCTGGCTGTGCCAAGTGGAGGAGCAGCACGCCTGGGGTTCTGCCATGTGTTTGTTTATTTGGTTTGGCTGATGTAAAACATACACACACAGACTCACAGCCTCAGGGCCTGTGTGGAAAGCCTGCCTTCAATTCTTAAAGTAAAATCAGAAACAGAACAGGGGCATAAAAGGAAGCCAAATTAAAAAAAATACAGTCAGGTAGCAAAGTTCATTCATTTATATATGAATTACTGTGTGCATTTCATTCAGCAACAAATAAACGTTAGACATTGCAAGACACTGGACTGGAGCTATGGAGGGAATAAATATATTTACCCCCAAACCAAAGACTGGATAGGGGAACAGAGAGAGAGAGAGAGAGAGAGAGAGAGAGAGAGAGAGAGAGAGAGAGAGAGAGAGAGAGAGAGAGAGAGAGAGAGAGAGAGAGAGAGAGAGAGAGAGAGAGAGAGAGAGAGAGAGAGAGAGACAGAGAGACAGAGAGACAGAGAGAGAGAGATGAAAAGGGGTCATTTCAGCACAAAAAGAGGTGCCTGAGGTAGTCAAAGAAACAGTACAGCTGGTTGGGCATTTGCCTTGCAAAAGGCTATCCTGGATGCAATCCCTGTCATCTTATATAATCTCATGAGCAATCAAGAGTAAGCTCTAGGTATAACCCCCCAAAATAAAATAAAATAATAAAAAAAGAGAGTGGGGGCAGAGCAATGGCACAGTGGTAGGGCATTTGCCTTGCATGTGGTTGATCCTAGACAGACCTCGGTTAGATCCCCATCATCCCATATGGTCCCCCAAGCCAAAAGCGATTTCTGAGTGCATAACCAAGAATAAACCCTGAGCTCGAGAGAGAGAGAGAGAGAGAGAGAGAGAGAGAGAGAGAGATTCTTAATACAGTTCACCACACAGCTCTCACTTGATCATTTCTTCTCTTTTAAAATCTGCATAGAGGGGCCAGAGCAGTGGCCCAAAGGGTAAGGCATCTGCCTTGCCCATGCTAGCCTAGGATGAACCATGGTTCGATCCCCTGGCATCCCATATGATCCCCCAAGCCAGGAGCGATTTCTGAGTGCATAGCCAGGAGTAACCCCCGAGTGTCACAGGTGCTGCAGAAAAACAAAAAGCAAACAACAACAACTACTACAAAATCTTCATAAAGGGGCCAGAGTGATAGCGCAGAAGTAGGGCGTTTGCCTTGCATGCAGCTGATTCAAGACTGAGAGTAGTTCAAATCCCCGCATCCCATATGGTCCCCTGTGCCATCCATTTCTGAGCACAGAATCAGGAGTAACCCCTGAGCACCACCGGGTATAACCCCAAAACAAAAACAAAATAATCTAAAGAGCTTCCACTATAACTACTCAGGACCAAAGACCTTAAAATCCCTCCCAGAACTCCCTTTTCTCATGCCCCAAGTTTAGAGTATTGCAAGCAGCTACAGGATGACATTCTGCATTTGATCTCCATCCTCCTGCATACTCCCTTTGTGTTGTTGGTTTTCCTTCTCTTCTCTACCTCCTCTTACTTGCCCTTGAAGTCTCAGTTGAATCATTGACTGGTGTCATTCTCATAGACCTTCCTCAGGCTCTTCAATGCCCTCTCTTTGCTGGCATTTCTCAACTGCCACTTTCACAGTTCACCTGCCCATTTCCCCTGTGACCCGTGAGCCACTCGAGCAGACACAAAGCTTGTCCACATCTCTATTCTGGCAGTTAATCGATGCCTGGCACAGAAACATTCTTAATAAATGTCTGTCCAAGTGAACGGACATAATTTAGTGTTACTGTGAATCATCCCTGTATGCCATAATGAAAATGCACTTAGTTTCCAGAGTCAAACCTCAACTTTGTCACATTTTATCAGTTACTTAACATCTTAAAGTCTCAGTTTGGTATGGTTTTAGTTTTTGTGTTAATTTTTTTCTCCTGTGCAAGGGTGGTGTTATGGGGCTACATCCAGATTCTGAGTGCTATTCTTCTGTACTTGGATATTGCTAGCAGAGTTCATGGGGCCATATGGAGTGCCAGAGATTGGAATAGGTTAAGTAGCATACAAATCAAGTGCCTTACCTTCTGTGCTATCTCTTTTCTAAATTGAAGATAATTCTAGATTATGACCTATGTGCATGAATTTGCTTTTGTATATAATCACCTTTCTTATGGAGACTTTGTGTCTTTTGTTTTTATCATAAAGAATAAAGTTCTAATTTGAGCACACAATGTTGTGTGCAGGAGAAATCTTGAGACCAAATTCTTGAGAAGTACCTTCTATTCTTCTCTCCAAAGAAGTACCCCCATTTACCCAGAAATCTCCCACTGATCAAACTACCTCACTTCTCTCACTCCAGCCATCAGAGTAGATCATCTTCTCTGATCTCTGCTCCTATTAAGCAGCAGTGCAAACTAGAAAGTCTGAACTCCAGAATCAGATGGTGTGTCTTTTAATCCTGCCTCCCATTGTCTTGCTCCTTCTTTCATTCCTACTAGAAGCAATTTTCAGCTTCTAGACATGGATGGAAAGTCACATCACACTGTAGACATGTGATCTACTTTCCTAAAATCATTGTCCTCAAACCAAAGTCACCCTGTCCTATATTCTGCATAATCCTACACTGGTCCACCCAAGATACTCCTCTTAAAGAGAAGAATTTGAGAGAATAAGGAAGTATGTCAATCTAGAGCCCTATTGCTTACCTGAAGATGAGCAATAGGCATCTTGGACTCCACTATATTCATCCTAGATGGATAGATAGATGCTTCTAGATGTATATATAGTGGCCTAAACTTCCCAAAAGGTACTCCACCCCATTGAAGGACAACGGAGTGTTAACTGTTGATGGCGGTACAAACAGAGTTGAGTTCTTACATGTTTATTTATAGGGGTTATAAGCAAAATTGCGTTTCCATATGTGATTTTGAGGCTGCTCATGTGTACTATTTGGATAGTGGGTGGGGAGAAGATGTGTATATGCCAGGTGCTATGTCAGAGGCAGACTCTCCCCTACCAACCAGACTTAGCATATTAATCCTGAAAACTCTTCCAAGTCTTCACAAAGGTATGACAAAATAAAAACATTTTCTTCTTTAGTTTGTTTAATGTTAGTCTTAATGTGTAACTTTCACCTACTTAAAATATAACATGTGGGTCTCTGTGTCAGGAAGCTTAGGCTACCAAAACAAAATATAAATAGGAGATTTAAATAACAAAAATTTTTTTCTCAGGTATAAGAAAACTAAGCTGGGAAATCTGAGACCTCATTGATTCATTTGGATTTAAAGCTCTCTTTCTAGAGTAGGGAAGATCCTTCTCCCTATGCTGTCCCACAATAGAGAGAAGGACATCACTGTCCTGTCTCTAATAAAGGCAATGATCTCATCTTGAATTTACTCAACTCATGACATAATGGAGGATCCACATTCCTTACATCCCTTTGGGGGTTAGGACTTAAGGATATGAGTCAGAAGAGATCACAAATGAGTTCACAGCAGTCTTCTTGGTGTTCTTGCTCTAGATTCCCTATATCTAAAAGTACAGGGGAATTTTCGCCCTGGGGATTAATCTGGGACTAGTAGAAAAATGGATGAGAAAGTCCCAAACAACCCCTCCTTTCCTACTCTCCAAGGACTCCTCCTCTATTCCTCCAACTAGTTTCTCTGAAATGACCCAGAAATTTTTTAAGAAATAAAGCTGCCTATGAGCACGCTGCAGGCCTTGGCTTGCTCTTTTTCAATGTCAGCACTTTAACTATAGCCTTGGGCTTTGCTTTCTAGAGGACTCAGAGAGAAGGAACTGTCTCTATCATTTACTAGCTATAACTTTGAAGTGGGTTACCTAACCCCTTTGTACCACATTTGTCTCAGCGTAAACTGAATAAATTCTCAGTATAAACTGGTCATAAATAATAGTAACTCCCACAGTGAGTTCTTGTGAAGACAAGACTAGATGAGTTAATAAATGTCAATGAACTGCCCTATAACTGCCAGCTCTTATTATTGCTCTTCCTTCAAGTACACTATTTGTTTACTTTTGCTGCCATAACAAAATGGGGCTGAATAACTTAAGCAACTGACATTTATTTTCTCACAAATAGAAAGATTGCAGTCAAAGAATAGGATATTGGAAGGTTTGTTCATTTGTTTTATGACCTGAGACTTCTCTCCTTAACTTGTAGATGAGCCTTTTTGGCTTCCCAATCTATCCTTACATGGGGTGTGTGTGTGTGTTTATAAGAATGCCAATCAGATTGGGTTGAGGTCCACACTGAATAACCTCATGTTAATTAAATCACCTCTTTGTAAAAGCCCAATCTTCAAAGTCATATTCTGAGAGGCTGTGAGATACTAGGGTTTGGGACTTCATCATATGAGGTTTTTTACACAGGACAGAATTCACACTATAAAAGTGGCTCAAGTATCACTTCTTTGTAAAGTAATTAATTCACTTTTTTTCTGGAATTTTCTTCCACATCCCAAGAATTCCTCAATTCTGCAGATCTGGGGAGTTTGAGGGCCTGTGCTTGTCCAAAAGCATTAACTTTATCTTTCCCAATTTGTAAGGACTAGAAAAATTAGATAAAACCGATATGTATCCAGAACATTAGTTATTTCCTAGTGAACTTGGATATCTATGAGTTTGTTCTATCCTCAATTCTACTTTGTGAGAAAGGCAGGACTGGAAATATATTCCAATTATAAGACAGGAAAACACAATAAGAATAGTCTATCTTTACCCTCTAGATTTGTTTAACTTTATCTGGGATCTCTCATTACTGGATGCTACCTGAACCCAAGTCTGGGGCATTTATGACATATTGTTTATCACACACTGTCTTCACTCCTCCCATTGCCTTTGCCCACAGGTATAGGCAACAGATAGTTACATAATCAGAATATATCAGTGAGTACTGTAATATTTCCGCAATTATCTGAAATAAAGAAGTTAAAATGACAACCACACCTTACTACTTGGGGAGGGATGGGAGATGACAGGTAGGCCACCTTGTGTGCCTAATGCCTATCACTAGAAAACAAGAAGGTTGTGCCTTATAGACCAAAGGTCTTTGGAAAACAGAGAGAGTAGGAGAGAAACAGACAGAGGGGCAGGCTGTTTTTGATGATCTGCTCTTTAAGGTAAGGAGGGAAGTCATTGATTAGTGAGCTTTATTTGATGTGCTCAAGGATCAAAGGGACAAGCACCATGTGCAGAGATGAAAGTTGACCTGGAAACCTTGAATCCTAGCCCGCTGTGATACAAGGCTGTCCTGAGCCAATGGGTCAACCGTAGAGGACTCTGACAAACATACTTCTCTTCAACTTGTTCCTGACCCTCCCCAAACCCAGCCTGTCTTTTAGAAAAGTTCCTCTTGCCCCTTGGCCTCACTTTATGGTCAGTGCAACTTAAAATTGTAAGCAAGTCCAAAGTTATCACCATAAGGTTTGCTTCTAGCCTCATGACAAGAAACCTGATAAATTAAGATGAATACTTTAGCTAGGCCTAGTTTGAGGGCCTGAAAATATACCACCAAAAAACTTCTCAATGTTCCCTGAGAGGCATAAAGAAAAATAGCCTACCTGAAGTCTCCAAAATAAAGTGGTAGCAGAGGAATTGTTGCCTTTCTTTTGAGAGGTGGAAGAAAAGATATAAAAAAGAAACAAAGAATCAGTTGCTAGAAACCATTACTGGGGTTAGATAGTATTAATTGCACCCAATCAGTTGCTAGAAACCATTACTGGGGATTAGGTAGTATTAATTGCACCCCTAATTTAAAAGAGGACCTGAATCATCTCATGGCATTCTGATGACTTGTAATGAAGAGGTCCTGAGATGATTATACTTCATAATAAAGAAAAAGAAAACTTACAAAGGATAAGTAACTTGCCTAAGGTTATAGCATATGATTTGAATGAAGCCTTGAGCAGCGATCTATTTGAAAACTCAATTTCTCAGAGGCTAAGTATGATCAAATTCATATTTTACAAGTATCCTGCTAGTCCTCCTGATAGTTTGGGAGGATGGAAAGTAGAAGCAGAAAGACCAACTGTGTTAAATAATTGATAAAATTTCCCAAGCCACAAGGTAAGGTGTAGAAAAAAAGTTTTGCATAAACTTAAACTCAAGTCTATTTTTGGCAGAAATTTAGACTTAGTTTAGACTTTTCTCCCTATTGAACTGCTCTCCATTATTGTGATCAAATTCTCTGTGGGAAGGGTTTTATATAGCATCAAACTACTATGACAAAGTTTGGAACTGACCATTCTGGACAAGAACTGGATGTTAAAAGGAGATAAAGTGATATTCAGGATATCCCTTCATTAACAATAGAGCAGTAGGATATCCCTTCATTAACAATAGACTAGTGTCTAAAAGGAAAATAGAAAGAAAAAAGGAGAAATAGAGAGAGTATAGTAAAATATCTGTTCCAGAGGCAGACGGAGGTGAGAATAGGAGGAAAAGTAGAATATTAGTACAGGAAATGCATATTGATGAAGAGTAGTGTACATTGTATGACTTAAACTCTATTATAAACAACTTTGTAACCACAGTGTTTAAATAAAGTAATTAATTTTTTAAAAAGGAGGGGATGAGAAGGATAGGGATGGGGCAGAGTGACAAGAGCTCTTGTTTATTCTTTTCATGTCAAAGTCTGTTTGGTATCCAGGGTCTTGTCTGGTATAAAATGGATATAATTAATGTATAATATAGTTTATAATATATAATACATATAATATAATATGATATAATTTATAATAAAATTCTAAGATAATTTATATAGGTTGTTTGTTAATGTGACCTAAGCACCAAGATCTCTAGTCCAAAATCTTAAGGTGATTTTCTAAACATTTTCTGCTCACTGTCTATGAGATATTAATTAGGTCTGAGTTCAACTTAAACCTATATGTTCCAAACAAATATAGCAAGTCTCTGTTTTTATTGTTTTTTGAAGCCTAGGAGAACTTGAGAGGTTACCATCTTTTCTGGAATAAATGGGAAGTGGGACGTAGGCTCTACTTGCTCTTAAATACTAACATTAACATAAATTAAAATACTACCCTTGACTCAATCTAGATAGACAATATATAAAGACCCATTGAAATATGTACAAGAGCTTAGACTTTGTTTTGTTTTAGTTATTGAGCCATACTTGGCTGTGATAAGGACTTATAACTGGCTCAGTGTTCAGAGAGTGCTTGGATTACCATATCTGATACTAAGGATGGAATCTGTGTTGGCTGCATGCAAGGCAGATACTAATGGTAGTATTTTTCTGGCCTGCAAACAGGTCACTATCCCACATATTTAATTTCAATAATGGGAAAGGCACAATCAAATTGTGATTAGAACTGAAACACTTTTCTCTCTTCCTGGAAATTTTTGATGTTTTTATACTTCATGATAATGTGTTGGTTCTATAAATCCAGGAAGAAACATTCTCTGTATAAAAACATAATTTAAAAACTGTTTCATTGACAAGGTTTAACTGAAAATGATCCCAATGAAAAACCTGAGTAACAAAACACCTTGTCCATTAGGGTGCTCTCTCTGGGAAATACTCTAGAAAGACTTCTCAGAAAAGATGATTTCCTTCTCAGAAAAGGATTTGTTTCAAAGGACTAAATGTTACTTTTCTCATTGTGTCATTTTAATCTTGAAAATATAATAATCATAACAAATAATATAAACTAGTTAATTTAGAGCATGTAATTTTTTCTGATTTGATATCTGATTTTCTGATTTGAAATTTGATATTTCAATTTACTTAAATTTTTACAAACAAATGTTTCCCACCAAATAAGATCCCAAAATGTTGCTAATTTTAACTGGTAAGTATCTTCTGAAAGCTGATATAAATCCTGTATCATTTCAGTTATTATCTCCAGATTTTTCTGCAGATTTGTGGATAAAGGTTGGTATCACCATCATGAAGCAGGCCACAGTTTTCCTCCACATTTGAGAGTTCTCTGTGGTTACTCCTGGATCTGCACTGTGGAATCACCCCTAGAGGTTCAGGTAACCAAATGGGATACCTGACATCAAACCCAGGTCAGTTGCATGTAAAATAAATACCCTACCCATTGTGATATCTTTCTGTACCCCGAACAGGCCACTTTTGCCCCAATAATATATCTGCAAGAATTATTTTAATTCCTCTCAGAGAAAAGCATGAAAAGCTTCAGATGCTGAAAAGTTAATGTTATTTTAAAGAATTGATGTGTACTCATGAGCAAACATGTTTATGTGTGTGTCTATATTTGTGTATCTTTAAGAATAAATTTGGGTCCTCTCTCACCACTTCTATTCAACATAGTACTGGAAGTATTTACTATAGTGATTAGGCAAGAAAAAGATATCAAAGGTATCCAGATAGGAAAGGAAAAAGTCAAGCTCTCACTGTTTGCAGATGATATGATACTATATTTAGAAAATACTAAAGACTACAAAAAAGATTCTAGAAACAATAGGTTCATATAACGAAGTGGCAGGCTACAAAATTAACACGTGAAAATCAATGGCCTTATACACAAATAATGATAAAGAAGAAATGGACATTAAAAATAACCCCATTCACCTTAGTGTCACACAAACTCAAATATCTTGGAGTCAACTTAACTAAAGTCGTGAAAGACCTATACAAAAGAAACTACAAAACCCTGCTTCAAGAAATAAGAGAGGGCACACGGAAATGGAAACACATACCCTGCTCATGAATTGGCAGGCTTAACATAATTAAAATGAAATAATTCCCAAGCATTGTACAGATTTAATGCAATCCCCCTAAAGATATCCATGGCATTCTTCAAAGAGGTAGATCAAACACTCCTGAAATGCATTTGTAACAACAAACACCCACGGATAGCTAAACCAATCCTTGGAAAAAGAAATAGGGGAGGTATTACTCTTCCCAATTTTAAATTATATTATAAAGCAATAGTTATCAAAATAGCATGAAATAAAGACAGATCCTCAGATCAGTGCAATACGCTTTAGTATTCAGAGAATGTTCCCCAGACATACAATCATTTAATTTTTGATAAAGGCACAAGTAATCCAGAATGGAGCAAGGAAAGTCTCTTCAACAAGTGGTGTTGGCACAATTGGTTAGGCACTTGCAAAAAAACGAACTCAGACTTCCAGCTAACACCATGTACAAAGTTAAATCCAAATGAATTAAAGACCTTGATATCAGACCTGAAACCATAAGGTATATAGAACAACACATAGGCAAAACACTTCATGATAATGAGACTAAAGGCATCTTCAAGGAGGAAACAGCACTCTCCAAACAAGTGGAAGAGAGAAACAGATGGGACTATATTAAGCTGAGAAGCTTCTGCACCTCAAAGAAAATAGTACAAGAGCCACCCACTGAACGGGAGAAATTACTCACCCAATACTTATCAGATAAGGGGTTAATATCCAAAATATACAAGGCACTGACAGAACTTTACAAGAAAAAAACATCTAGTCCCATCAAAAAAAAAAAATGGGAAGAAGAAATGAACATTTTGTCAAAGAAGAAATACAAATGGCCAAAAGACACATGAAAAAATGCTCCACATCACTAATCATTAGGGAGATGCAAATCAAAACAACTATGAGGTACCATCTCACGCCACAGAGATTGGCACTCATCACAAATAATGAGAACAAACAGTGCGGGCAGGGTTGTGGAGAGAAAGAAACTCTCATTCACTACTGGTGGGAATGTATCTAGTCCAGCCCTTATGGAAATCAATATGGAGATTCCTCAAAAAACTGGAAATTGGGGGCTGGAGAAATAGCATGGAGATAGAGCATTTGCCTTGCATGCAGAAGGACAGTGGTTCGATTTCTGGCATCCCAGATGGTCTCCCAAGACAGCCAGGTGTGATTTCTGAGCATAGAGCCTGGAGTAACCCCTGAGTGCTGCCAGGTGTGACCCAAAAACCAAATAAATAAATAAATAATAAAAAATTAAAAAAGTAAAGACATTATTGTAATAATCTCAGAGACAATAGAGTGAAAGACCAGAAGGACCTGCCCACAATATGAAGCTCACCACAAAAGTGGTGAATGCTGTTACTGAAATAACTATATTAACAACTAGCATGACAAAAATTAATGAATGAGAGAAGTAGAAAGCCTGTACAGAAAACAGACAGGAGTGGAGGAGGAGGTAGATAGGAGTCATCAGTGATGGGTATGTTGCACTGGTGAAGGGGGGTGGTTCTGTTTATGACTTAAACCTAACTACAATCATGCTTGTAATTATGGTGCTTAAATAAAGATTGTATTATATAAAAATAAAAAGAATGAATTTGGCTGTGTACTTGTGAATACATTTATATAATATAAGAATGAGTCTAAATGAGAATATGGCTGTAAATACTTTAGGGGGAGTTGTCTCCCAACCATGTTCAGGGGGTGCATGGACCAATAGTGATGACTATGCATCAACTGTGTTACTCATGTATGCTAGGACCCAAGATGTGGTACATTTTTGGTCCTGAATTTCTGGGGACCACCACAGCCACCCATCAATGTTCAGAAACCTCTATATCTGTTGGTTTTATATGGAATGTACATGATGCTTGAGAATCTGGTTCTCTGGTTCAGAGAATTCAATCTGGTTGAATCTGGTTCAGGAACAAGGAAAACATAAATCACAATCCCTCAACTATTTCCCAGGCCTCTGGGTGAAATTTTTGTTTGCTTTAATTTTTTTTTTTTGGTTTTTGGGTGCTCAGGGGTTACTCCTGAATAACCCCGGCAGTGCCGGTTAACCCCGGCAGTGCTCAGGGGTTACTCCTGGCTCCATGCTCAGAAATTGCTCCTGGCAGGCACGGGGGACCATATGGGGCACCGGAATTCGAACCGATGACCTTTTGCATGAAAGGCAAACGCCTTACCTCCATGCTATCTCCCGGGCCCCATTTTTGTGAGAATCTTCAAGTATATGGATGTTTTTAGTGCATATATGTCCACCCAGATGGGTGGCTCTGGTATCTGTACATATTTAAGGCTGCATATCAGAGATAAAGATATCAAACATGTATAGGCACATAAACAATTCTCCTAACTATGTGGTATAATTAGCTGTCCTTGTTCCATGGCAGAAATTTAAATTCCAAGGTGAAGTATTTTTGCCCACAGCAACCTATCTCTAGTGATCTTCCTCCAAATATTCTCCTTATGGACTCTTCAAATCCTCTCTTTCCATGAGAAGGATCAGTGCCCAAAAGGGTCTCAGGCAGTTTCCTGATCTTTGGAATTGGTTCTCTGATGTCTGCTCCAGGAGCTTTGACTATGGAAGTCTTATCATGTTGGGTATTCTACTAAAGTGACAATTGATCATCAGAACTGTGAGTGCCCAGAAACCCAACTTCTACATAACCCTTTGACCTGAACCATATTCAAATGGAGAAAAGTCTGGCACAGGAAGCTTTGATGAGGTCCGGCTAATGAGGAGATTGTGGGTTTTTTAATCCTATTTGTGGGTAGCCCTTTTATTGTAATTAATAAAAATAATACATTTATCTATTGCATATTTTAATAGTTGATCATAATACTTTTATTTCCAGATAATTGAGAGAAAATTTATTTAAAAATTAACAGAAAAAGAAATAAACAAAGAGGAGGAGAGGAAAAGAATAATAAATATACTATAAGTAGATTAGTGAAATTATTATATCTCCAACGAAATTATTAAGTCATTGTCAGAAGATTTAGAAAGCTCTTGTTATTAGTTTGCCATCCTATTATTTTATATATTTCTGAACATTAATGATGTCAACTACACACTAGTATCATAACTGGTGTGTTTATTTGGGGCTGATAGTATTAAAAAAAATGAAGTTCTTACATGGCCTCAACAGTCCAGAAATTCAAACTGCAATTGCTAATATTGTGGGTTTTGTGGTTTTGGTTTCATATACCTGAAAATAGTAGACGACAAGGAGGAAGAAGAAGGTGCCCACACTGACTCCAAAAATGTCCTGGTGATATCAGTCTATATACCAGGATATTTGGAGTCTGGTGATTGGTATCTCCACAGAGAGCCGTAGAAGAGTGGGAAAGTAGGGCCTCAGGTAATGGTGTTTATGAGTATTGGATGCAGCAGACATGACTTTGGCAGGGTAGGGACTTGGTGCATCCTCTGCTCCCAAGATTGCCAGTTTTAGCTGCAAGCCAGTTTATCCAGAATATTTCACAGATTGGTTTTTATATCTTTCAAGAACATAGAGAGTGTGTAGAGCTGACCCAGTATAGGCATTGCAACTAATATTGTTCTTTTTTGGGGGGGGGGCACACCAGTGATGCTCAGAGGTTACTCCTAGCTATGCGCTCAGAAATCACTCCTGGCTTGAGGGATAATATGTCAGGGGATTGAACCATGGTTTGTCCTACTAGTGTTCGGCAACCTTTTTTTTTTTCAACTGAGCCAAATATCGCCAAAACCACGATTGAAATTTACTTTGAGAGCCACACAGGGGACGCACTGACAGAGGCTAGGAGCAGAGTCCTGACTCCTGCAGCAGTCGCCCAGCAAGCAGAAGAGCCAAATTAAAAGTGTAAAGAGCCACATGTTGCTCACAATCTGCAGGTTGCCAACCACTGCTAGGCTAGTGCCGGCAAGGCATATGCCATAACCTTTGAGCCACCACTCTGGCCCACAACTAATATTATTTTCAATGGTAAAAAATTGAAAGCATTTCTACAAAGATCAGGCAAAGGTATTCATTGTCTTCATTCTTATTCAACATAATATTAAAAGTTCTAGCAATGACAATCAAGCAAGAGAAGTAAATCAAAGGAATCCACATTGGAAAAGAGCAAGTCAAAGTATCTCTATTTTCAGATGACTTGATGATATACATTGAAGGCCCAAAAGAGTTCCAAAAAACACCTAGAAACAATAAATCAATACAGCAAAGTGGCTGGCTAAAAAGTTAATACACAAAAATCAGTTGTATTCCTTTATATAAATTATGAATCAGAGGAGAAAGAGATTAAAGAATCTATCCCATTTAAACTGTTCTGGAAACAACCAAGATGCCCTTCAACAGACGAATGGCTAAAGAAACTGTGGTACATATACACAATGGAATATTATGCAGCCGTCAGAAGAGATGAAGTCATGAAGTTTTCC
>PVKC010002907.1:0-41134 GCA_004027635.1 Crocidura indochinensis
GTCATGGGAACAACTACTGGCTCCATACTTGCTCATTGCCATATCCCAGGGTTTTTGTTTGTTTGTTTTTGTTGTTGTTGAGGTGTCAGGGAACTTTCCTCTCTGTTGTGGACGAGAAAATCAGGTCACTGAAGAAAGCAATCTCGGTATTTGCACATGTCCTAGGACAAGGCCTAGGGTAGAGTCTTTAAGGTTCTAGGAATGGTTACTTTAATGAACATTTAAATTATGAAGCACAAAGCAATTGATGTAATTATTGAATGAAAAATTTTAGTTATATTCTCACTTGATTCACATTAAACATACATGCAAACAAAGCAAACTAAAGTACTTTGACATTTGTGTGCTGTACTCACTTAGCATGGCGAATATCTGGCAGAGACCTCTCTAGAGCAATATTATTGCTGACAAAAATATTGAAACCATTTTCCCTGTATGCTGAGTCATCATGTTCCTCTTCAGTGAGGGGATAAGGTTTTCCATGTTCACCTTTCCCTAGGAGAGCAAAACAGATAGGATTATTGCTTGGATAAAAGCTAATTCCTCCCTTAGAACCAACATTCTGTTTAGAATAGGTGTCTGTATTCACTGTTACTAGTGACTCTAGCTAACAAACTCTTCAGCAATAAGATTTTATCACATTTCATTTTGTTGAGAAACTGACTTGGGGGAAAAAGCGAGTGCACAAATAGAAAGTACAATTTTGCCTTTCAGAGGGGAAAAGAAACACTAGGAATTGGAGCATTTGACAATTTTATAAATTGTGCTTTTGTGATTTAACTTATCCTACATAATATTCTGAGTTGTTGTCTTTTCATTCTATTAATGGTTCATCTTCTTCTTATGTCCCAATTTATGCCAATACATTATATAATTTTAAGTTATTTTAATTTTCTCCAAGTATATTAGCTTACATAGTTTTATGTATTTTTAAGAGGTATGATACTTTTTTTAGGTATGATACTTCTATAAATACAATAATAACAGTATTTTTAGAATGTGAGTAATCATATACCCACATCCTAAGAGGAACTAAAAATCTGGAAATTTCCTGATGAACTCTGTGTTATCCATATTTCATTTTGTCTTTCTTAGTTAATGAAATTAACTGCATAAATATTTATCACTTGTATTTCTTACAAAGTTCTATGATTGTTTTATTCCAAAAATTGTTTTTAAACCAATATTATGCTTTTCAATTTATTTTAATTATAGATGCTCTAAATATGTTTTCCTCACTAAATTGTATAAATTCTGGTTTCCCATTGTAAGAAGGTTTCATAGTTGCCACTTCAATTCAACAACAAGTAATGAAGATGATCGAATAATGAACAACTGTCTTGGATTTGCACAAGAGGAGACAATTCATGTCCAACTTCTATGTCCAAAATTAGTGTGAAAGGAACGTGTAGAATGCAGAAATTTACCTGAATAGAAAATTTAAATATGTGTAGACTTTGCAGGCAAGCCCTGGAATTAAAATATCAGGAAGGCTGCCAGAATATTGTAAGAATTGACTTTAGGAACTTCCAAGAGTAAGTAACATTAAAGTAAAATCGTCCAGCATTTCTTTGAAGCAGGGGTCCTCAGACTTTTTAAACAGGGGCCCAGTTCACTGTCCCTCAGATCGTTGGAGGCCGGACTATAGTAAAAACAAAAACTACGAATAAATTCCTATGTACACTGCATATATCTTATTTTGAAGTGAAGAAACAAAGACGGAACAAATACAATATGTGGCCCGCGGGCCGTAGTTTGAAGACCCCTGCATGGAGGATGGAAGGAGTCACGATAAAAGGAGCCAGATACCTATCCTTAATAAGCCTGCCCTTATGGGCCAGAGAGAAAGTTAAAATATTTTTTTAGCTTTTGTAGACCCTGTTCAATCCTGGTACCACATATGGTCCCCTTGATCACTGGCAGGATTGATCACAGAATCAAGAAAATCCCTGAGCACAGCCATTGTGAACTGAAGATCAAAACATAAGTGATAATAGTTATAAATGTAGTAAGTATCCTCTGAGCAAACTTGACCCAACATCCTATGGCTAGTCAATGTGGGACATTTTGCTCACCTGGAAGGTGGGCATACCCAACTGCAGCCCCACTAATCAGCTCAGCCCATCAAAGAAGGGCAGGGCATGGAGCAAACAAGACACTTGTGAAATTCACAGATTCAAGCTCACTGAAGCCTGATATGCAAACCTAGGGCTAAAACCTTCTTTTTCTTCCATACAGTATCACCATGTGTAAGACATGTAGACAGCACTCATTTTATCATACCTAACTTCAAGGGAAAAATGGCGTACCAAAAAGCATAAAAATTTTTTTCCCGGATTTGAAGTGACAGATCAATCATAAGGAGTGGGCAAGGAAGGGATGTGGGTTTATGTGATTCAGAATGGAAAACAAGTAGGAAAAAATACGAAGAAACCTCAGAGGTAAAACAGACTGCAAGAACAGATGGGCAATGCGAGCAGAGACCTGGGAAGTCTCTATGAATGAACAACAACGAAGCGCTGTTAATAAAAAGCATTGTAACAGAAACAGATGCCATTTATGGGCTTAGTACCAAACTGGGCGCAGCTGAGGAAGATTCTCTCTCGGCACTTGAGAATATCTCAACAGAATTCTTGAAAACCAAAAAGCAAAGAGAATAGAGATTGTAATATAAGGAACAAAATATCCAGGAATTGTGGAGCAATCCTAAAAGAAATATAAACCTTGTATGCAGCCTTCATACACACACACACACACACACACACACACACACACACACACATATATATATATATATATATAGTTAACAATAAATAACATTGGCATCAATTGCCATTTATGATAGAAATCTTTGAATCTGAGGACTGCTAATAAAAGAATAAAAGTATAAATTGAGGCCTATGTATCTGAGTGTGTGTGTAGGCAAGAGCAGGCATATATGTGCTTATAACTTAAGATGTGAAATACTTCTTTTAGAGATTGTTTTATGGATATAATTTTTCAAATGCTTTTTCAAAGTTCTTCCACCTTATCATTAAACCACCTTTCATTTTGCAATATATTGTCTTTTTTAGTCACTGGAATCTGTTATTTTTTTTAGGTGATTTAGGTTTCATTGTTTTGTTTCTGTGCCATAACCAACAATACTCAGGGATTACTCCTGAATCTATACTCAGTGATCACTCCTGGTGGTGCTCGAGGTATATTATGAATGTCAAGGATGAACTCATATTGGCAAAATGCAAGGTAATGAAACCTACCTGCTGTAACATTGCTCTGGCCCCAAAATTTTTGTTTTCTGTAGCAAATAGCAGAGAAAGCAATTTGTACAACTCCCTGCTCCCCCTTCCACTGCCCCAGCTTCTAGCTTCTGCCTGGAGGTATTAACTTCAGCAGAGTCAAGTGCCAAGATCAAACATCTGGTTTGGTAAGAATTATATGCTCAAGAAGCAGACTGAAAAGCTCTCCAATTTCAAGGGAGAAAAACAAAATGTTAAAGTGTTTCACTTTTGGCATCAAAAAATGGAAATATTGTAGCTCACCTGTTTCCCCTTTCTTATTTCTTAGACAAAAATATCATTTAGTATTTCAATCTCAGAAAAAATAAATGTCCATAAAATTTCACTCAAAAAAGTAAATTACTGATCATTTATTTTGAACGGAGCACTAAGATAGTTTTGTATACGATTATTAACTCATGTATTCATTTTGAATATATATATTTTGTATACATTTATTGATTTAACGCACAAGTAAACAAGAGACTATTTTTTTTGTGTTTTTTTTAAGGGGGTCACACCCAATAGCGCTAAGGAGTCACTCCTGGCTCTACACTCAGAAATCGCGCCTGGTAGGCTGGGGGACCATATGAGATGCCGGGATTCAAAGCACCTTCCTTCTACATGCCTTACCTCCATGTAATCTCTCCAGCCTCAAGAGACTATTTTTAATAAACAAATTAATAAGTATGTTCACAGTTAGCAGTACATTTTTACAACTACCATTTTAACTAATAAAAGTATTTTAAGTTTCTTTATTCTTTGTCGTATATTGAATTAATAAGGTACTTCACATCGCCTATTTAGTAAGAAAATCATATTACTCAGTAGTCTTTTTGAAAACAGTATTAACACTTTTTATAATACTAGAAATTAAGCTTCTATTATTTTGAGCAAGAAACATTACTTCTGAATGGCTGGAATGTTAGTACAGATAATACAGAGATTGTGCTGAGGGTAAGGCACTTGCTTTACACATGGTCATTCTGGGTTCAATCCCCAGCATCTCATATGGTCCCTCAAGCACCAATAAGGAATAATTCCTGAGGGCAGAGCCTGAAATAACCCCTGAGCATTGCTAGGTATAGCCTCCAAACAAAAACAAAACAAAAAGAAATTCTAGGCATATATCCCAATGTCCCAAAAACTTAATTTAGAAAAAATGCTTATGTTCATTGCAGTACTCCTCACAGTAGTAAAAAATCTAAAAAAAAAAATCCAAGTGTTGGGGCAAGAGTGGTGGCGCAAGTGGTAAGGCATTGCATTGGTTGCACTAGCCTAGGATGGTCAGATTTGATTCTCCAGTTTCCCATATGGTCAACCAACCAGGAGCAATTTCTGAGCACATAGCCAAGAGTAACCCATGAGAGTCACTGGGTGTGGCTCAAAAGCAAAACAAAATAAAACAACAACAAAAAGTCAATAAACGCCCCAAATACCATATGTCTAAGCAAAGATGACTGAATAGAGAGACTATGGTATATATAAATAATGGAATGGTACTCAGTCTGATTAAAATAGAATCATGCCATTCTGCTGTCACATCGATGGAGCTAGAATGTATCATGCTGAGTCATGTTATGTCAAGAGGAGAGGGACACACCCAGAATAATCTCTCTCCAATGCAGAATATAAGGAAGCAGAACAGGGAAAAACAAACACTCAAGAGCAATAGAAACAGAACTTGTCTTTAGTAGAAAGCTGAACACAATGGCAAAACGGAGAGACCCAGGGAAAAGCACCCCGAGGTAGAGGGTGTGTGTTAGTATATTTACCTATGAGATTCTTATTATTTATATGTGAATATATAGTGCCCAACATACAGATTGTTGTCTTATTTGTTTGGGGGGTCACACCCAGTGACGCTCAGGGTTTAATTATGCTCTGCATTCAGAAGTCGCTCCAGGCTCAGAGGACCATATGGGTTGCTGGGGGATCATATCTGTCTTGAGTCAACCCTGTGCAAGACAAATGCCCTACCGCTGTGCCATCACTCTGCCCCCCCCACCCCGAACATACATTTTTTTTTTTGTTTTTGGGCCACACCTGGTGACACTCAGTGGTTACTCCAGGTTATACACTCAGAACTCACTCCTGATTTAGGAACCATATGGGACTTCAGAGATCAAACTGCGATTCATCCGAGGTTAGCACGTGCAAGGCAGATGCCCTACCTTTTGTACCACAACTCCGGACCCCCAACATACAATTTTTAAAAATATACATACCCTAAGTGAAGAGTATAAAACTATTCAAGATTTCTTTTCAATAATCGTTATCTAGATCATTTAGATTTAGTCTCTTTTAGGTCTCATGCCTACAATTTTGCAGATACACATCATTAAAGCTTCTGTCAATCAAATGGAAATTCATTTTCTTTGTACAAGAATTCTGTTTTTAGATTGAAGCATCTCTGGAGAAAGATGTTTCAGATGAATGAATGCTTCTCTGAAGTTATAAAACAAAGCTTCTGAGTCACTGATGATAACACACTAGGCATTTCTTCATTGCTGCTGTGAGAATAGGTTTTAAAATTTTATGTTCTTATGTACAGAGCCAATAGATTTTACTGCAAATATTACCAGCTCAATTTTAGCTTTAATATATAGAGCATCAAACTCTATGACAGACATCTCTCATGGTTTGCCATTTCTTTTGTTTAAAAAAAAAAGAAAAACTTTTTAGGAGTCAAAAAAATATATGGTGAAGTATGATACTTGCTAAAGGTATTTACAGCGATTTTTACACCTATTTATTTACAATTCTACACTGGAAAAACTTTAATATGTTACTGCTATCAATTATAAGTTTTAAGGTATCTTTCTTTTGGATAAAATATTGTGTTTTACATATATAAATAAGACATATAGTAATGCAATTTAAAGAATAAAATATAAAGAAATACTAAACTATATGTATGAGCCAATAGAACATTGCTAAGTTATACAAATGCATTTTTGAGTCTATTTATGTTTAAAGTGTATAGTAGCTATTACATATGAAAATTAGGTCATTTTTCTTATAATGTGCCTAATATTTATCTTTTATATTAAATGACTTTTTAAAATATGAAGTATATAAGTCATATATACTGGTATGACTATCAATTTTAATGTTTATTGATTACTAACAAACACCATTGGTTAGGAAAATTGAAATAAATATAATAACACTTCAGGTATATAAAAACTAAAGCTATGTTCTGATAAGATACTATAATGCTCAACACATTAGCAAAGAAAAACACTGTTGAAGAACATGTAAACTATACATATTTAGCTATAGAATAAATTAGAACTAATATGTGTATATAAAACATAATGTTATTATGCTGTAATAATAAAGTTATTGCTCAATATACCGCTGTTTTCTCCCATTTAAGTACTAATTAGGCCTGACCCTGCTTAGTTTCTGAGATCAGGTCCATTTAGGGTGGTATGTCCATAGACTACTGTTTATTTTCTAATTATAGACACTTCATTTATTTAATAATAGAAATTATAGTATTTTGAAAATGTGCAGTTGCTTACTAATCATAAGAATTGAGTAATTCTAAAATTGAAAATATATTTTGACTTGCACATAATGAGTTAATAATAAATATTTATATTCATTTTAGTAAAAGTAGTTAAAATTGAGGCAACACAAATATCTGTGCAAGGATTAAGAAAATTTGCTATGGAAGAAATTAAGAATCAACTATGTATAGAAATCTTAGTGTTCTGACATTTATCAATTTTGGTGTGTTCTTGTAGAATATGTTATTAATCATCCAGTTATTCTCAGAAATATCATTGAAACATCATTATCTATGACCCACAAGTAGTAATGTTATTTTTTGTATTCAACATTATATTAATGTAAATCTTATGTAACATTATGCATTATTAATACAAGAGATTCTGCTTATTACTGCCATCTTTTTCCTGCTCGGAATGAATCACAAAACATACTTAACTGTACTTTTCTAGCTCTAATATCTGTTAGTGGATTTCTGTAGTTTCTCTTGCCCTCCTATTCAGATTTCTTCCTCAGAGGAAAGTCTTGATTTCATTCCCCTGTCTTTTATTCCCCAGAAAGTAACAACTTTTTTTTTTTGATGGACTGAAACTAAATGGAACGTTACTGCCAAAAGTGTCTCACTTGGTGTTAGAATCTTTCCTTGTATAAAAATGATAAACTGTCAGATTTGGACATTTTCACCACTTTTTAAAAAAAATGAGGCAGCACAATCATGAAGCATTTCAGATGCCATCTGAAATGGACAGAGAAACCGAGATAAAATGTATCAAAGAAAGTAAAGAGAAATATGCAGAAAATAAAGAGAACAGTGATAGATGCACAATAGACTTAAAGCAACCAAACTAAAAATTGCTGGGAAATAAAAGGAGAAACTTTGGGAAACACGCATATTAGTTTATTTCCAAAAATAAAAAATAAAAATTTAAATAATAAAGCAATCATTTTGATAAAATTTTATGAGTAATATCCATCTAAGTTTAAGAACAGACAGAACTAAAATAGCATTGTGCTGAATGATGAAGGTAAAATAGAGAATTTGATACTAAATAAGTTCAAGAAAAATTACTTCAGTTGCTGTTAACTAAATTACTAAATTGAATATATTTTAGGCTGGTATGATATAGTAATATATAATACATAACAGAGTTACTTCCCTTTCTATATAACACATCTAATATTTTGATACATAAGAAGAAAAAAAAAGAATAGAAAAGACATACTAGTTGCAGTCATATATGACTTAAAATACTAGATTTTATATTCTTAATCAAAACTAGGCTGGCTTGCTATAAATGCTGTGACTGAGTAGCCAACTCAGATAAGTTTTGTACTGAGAAGTATAAATAACATGAATTATTATCTTCAATGTGATTAATTTTACATTCCTGTGTAATCTTAAAATGCTGCCAACATAGTCACTTAAAATTAAAGAACTTTCCCTTGCATGTACTAATGGACTGAAAAATTATCAGTGATCCAAATTTTGTGAACTTTGAATTGTTCTAATGAGTGTGGCATAGATAGTGGAAATATGAAAATTATTTTAATAAAGGATTGAGTGAAAACATGTTACTAGAATATAGAAATGGGTTATATTTAGAGTAATTTCCTTAAGAATAATTAGGTCTAATTATATTAATAACAGAAAAGTGCCTTAAATGAACAAATAGCTTCCCTATATTCTTCTAAGTTTAAACATTTCTACTGAAATTACATATTTAATTACATTTCCAACTTTCCTTTAGGCATTGGCTACCTACACATAGATGTAGATAATAATTATAAGCAAAGTAGATAACATAATTCTTGCCATGACAATATTCTTTCTAAAATGTGATCCTCTTATTTTAGTCCCAATTCTATGACTCAATCAGGACTTTTTTTGAATCATGTCTGCAGGTGAAAATTATTTTTCTTAAGAAATTGTAGGTCATATCACTTTGAACATTGATAGAACTCATAAATCAAGAAATCAAGTCAGGAATCACCCCTGACAGAGCTTGACGAGTCAAATATGAATGCTGGGTATAAATCTGAGTTTGCTGTGTCCAGGTCAAGTGCCCTAACTTTTAGACTATCTCTAAAACCACAAGTCCTATAATTTGAATATTATCTCTTAGACAATTTATTGTGATTTCTAAAAGAAAATCAGACAAATGTTAAATTTACCATTACTGGAAAATTAAACTATGCCTTCAAACACAGTAGAAATGTTGGTTTTGGGGCCACATCCAGCAGTGCTCAGGCATTTTTCCTGACTCTGTACTGAATCTGGCTGCAGCATGTACTCAGGAGACTCTAGAGATGTTGCTAGAAATTGAACTAGTGACAACTGCCTGAAATGCTAGTGTTTTAACCCCTGTAATATCTTGCCCAGACCTCAAGAATTTTCTTTTCGGGGAGGGAGTAACACCCGGCAGTGCTCAGGGGTTACTCCTGGATCTACACTCAGAAATCACCACTGTCAGGCTTTGGGGACCATATGGGATGATGGAATTGGAACTATTGACCTTCTGCATGAAAGGCAAATGCCTTACCTCCATGCTATCTCTCCGTGCCCCCTCCCCCAATTTTTTTTAAGTTTTTGATGTTGCTTACTAAGTTGCACATTTAAAAATGTACTTATTAGGAGCCCTATTAACACAGTAGTCTCATAAAACTTTATTTATTTTTGGTTTGGGACTCACACCCACCAGTATTCATGGAGTGACTCTTGGTAATATTTCGATTACTATATATGGTACCCAGGACTGTGTTTGATTGCATACAATGCAAGCATTTTATCTTATATAATAGCTCTATGGCTATCCTTTGAGTTTATAAAAAATAAAAATGCTACATAAAGGATATATCAGGTTGCATAAAGTCATGTAAAATTTATAAACATTTAATAATATCCATATATTTAAATATAATTATAAATACATTTATACAATATATGAAATTTTTTGCTGTTGTTTGTTTTGTTTTGTTTTTTTGGGCCACGCTTAGGGGTTTACTCGTGGCTATGCGTTCAGAAATCGCTCCTGACTTGGGAGATTACATGGGACACTGAGGATCGAACCAGGTCAGTCCTGGGTCAGGGCAAACACCCTAACGCTGTGCTATTGCTCCAGCCCCTGATCTTTAAATTCTTAATTCAAAATATTTCTTTTTTGTTGATTATTTTTTAGAATGAGCTTTTAATTTGTTTGTATTTTGGTCAAACTCATTGGTATTATGAGTTTATACTTAGCTCTACATTCAATGATCACTCCTGCTACGTTTGGGGGACCATTGAGGGTACTGGAGATTGAGTCCAGGTCAGCCACACACAAAGCAGACATCTTACCTTTTGTATAATTATTACAATCCAAGTAATGAAACTAAAAAAACTTCATAAAAGCAACAAAAATTGAATCTTTATTCTGTTTATTCTATAAGAAAATATCAAATTATGAAAGGAAAATATTTTGCTATTTAAACTATTGCTAGAATCATGTGATGTGTCTTATTTTAGCTGAGTATTTCAATTTAATAAAGTAAAATTCAATTTTAATAAAGTAAATTACAATAAATTAAAATTTATCAAAATTTCAATCAAATTTATTTTGGAAAGTGCAATGTAGAATTAAAGTGAAGGATATTTGAAGATGATATTTTATTAAAACATTTTATTTGTGGTAGAGTGTGTCTACTTTAGTAGACGATGGTTAGTTAATAATTATGTGTTGGATATGCTAGTCCCATTGTGAAGGTAAGGAAATTGAATCTCAGAGATAATAAAATTTGTTATAAAAGTTAATGTTTGTGAAGGACTACCAGGGGCGAAAGCCACCGGGCAGCGGGTCTGGGCTTGCGTGCCGGCGGCTGGGCTGGCAGGAGGCGCAGCCATGGAGGACCAGGGCTGCCCGCACTGCAAGACCACCAAGTACCGCAACCCAGCGCTCAAGCTCATGGTCAATGTGTGCGGACACACGCTGTGTAAAAGTTATCTAGATTTGCGGTTTGTGAGAGGAACTGGGAACTGTCCAGAGTAACATTCCACTTAGAAAAAACAACTTCAGGGAACAACTCTGTGAAGATCCTACAATTGATAAGGAGGTTGAAATTTGGAAATTACTTTCTTTTAAAAAAAAAAAGTTAATGCTTATGAGAGTTATGTTGTTTAGAATTAAAAGATCTAAAATTGGAATTGTCCATTGCCTTGTCATTATTGTGTTATATAATGGGAATAGTAGGTTGAGTTGGAGGAAACTACACTATCTCTAATACCTATGTTATTCCTACAATCTTCCTAATAAAATCATGAACATATAATATGTTCATTCATGGGACCAAAGCGGTGGCGTGGAGTGATAAAGTCTCTGCCCGAATGAACCAGGGTTCTATCCCCTGGCGTCCCATATGGTTCCCCAAGCCATGAGCAATTTCTGAGCCCATACCCAGGAATAACCCCTGAATTTCTCTGGGTGTGACACCGCCCCCCAAAAAAACCCCAAAATAAATATGTCCACTCACATAACTACCTCACTTTCTTTGTTCCCAACTACTGAAGCAATGATAAGATTACTACATTTTAAAGTATAATCTATATAACTCCATGTAGATCATACTGTGGACTCTTAATTCAATTTTACAAACTGATTTGAAAGACATTTTCTGAAATTTTAGTACTTTGCAATAATTTTTGAAAACATTAATCATATAAATGAACAAATTATATGCTTCTTTTATGAAAGTAATCTATTAGAAGAATTGTGGAGTTAAGTCAGTTTCAAATCCTTGAGGTAAATGCATTGTCTACACGAATTATACTATATACACTTGTTTACTCATTGCATGAAATATAAAATATAAAATATAAATAAAACAAAGAAAAGTAAGATAAAGTAAGATAAAGCAGCCGAAGTAGTAGCACAAGTAGCACAAGCGGTAAGGCATCTGCCTTGCCCACGCTAGCCTAGGAAGGAATCAGTTCGATCCCCTCTCCCCCCAACACCCACCCCTCTTCCCCCACCCTGGCATCCCTATGGTCCTCCAAGCTTGGAGCGATTTCTGAGCCCATAGCCAGGAGTAACCCCTGAGCATCACGGGTGTGGACCAAAAGCAAAAAAAAAAAAAAAAAAAAAAAAAAAAAAAAAAAAAAAAAAAAAAAAAAAAAAAAAAAAAAAAAAAAAGAAACAAAATAAGGATAAAACAGATAAAAAGCATACCAAGATTTCCAGAATAATTGGGTACTGATATTTTTTTTCTTAATAAAACCTACATTGATAAAAAATGTTTTTTATTGAGTAAAATAAATTGTTTCACTTTCCACCTACAAACTAAACATTTTTCCATCAAATTTCCAGCTCAGTGATCAATTAAAATTGTCTCCATATCGAAATCTCAGAAGAACTCATTAAATTTCTCTTTGGGTAAAGCAAATCTATCCCCACGTAGAGATAAAACACATTGCAATACACCTATTGTTTCAATAATCTTGTCTCAGAAAGGCAGATAAAAGTAATTCAGAATAATCCATCATAAATGGCCAATGGAAAGAGAAAATAGAAAAAAAATTAAGCTATATCCTAAGAAAGAAACTCAATATTTTACAACCTGATTTTAATAAGAAAGCAAGGGCTTATACGTTATAAATTATGAAATAATGCTTTAATAAATAACTGAATTTACAGAAAAGATTATGTTACTATTGAAGATTAATTTAAGGAATTATTTCATTCTATAGAACCACTGCTGGGCCATATCCTAGTTATTTATAGAGCCTTTAATTATTCAAATTTTGGGGTTCATGTCCTTATGATTTTCTCAATTAATTGTCTATCAAGGAATTTAAATATATAAAATTTTGATAGGTTTCTCCTCCATAGGGACTATATAGCCTCTAGCTTCTGAGGTCACTTAAATTAGAATTATTTTTAAGGATTTCCAAAGAATGTTTTGAAAATGAAATGTTTCATAATTTACACAAATCTTTGTAAAAGAATTATTGTCACTAACTGCAAAACAAAAATGGAATAAGAGAAGAAAGCCTCATATAGTGTTAGTTAGGAATGTAAATCAAAATAATTACCAAATATCATGAAAAAGGAAAATAACAATTAAAATACTATGATATTTTCAAAAGTAAGGTGGAAATGATCCTTAAAGGAAAAACTCATTATAGAAGGTCACTGGAGTGCAGTTATGAGACAATTAAAGCATGATCATGAGAAAGTTGATCTGAAAATCACCATCTAATGAGAAAATGAGTGCATAAAAAGGACACAGCAAAACTTAAAGGAAAAGTCAACTTTTTTCTAATAAAAAATTGTATTCATTAATCTACTAAATTTTGAATTTCTAATTTTAACAATATATTGTAATAGAATGCTTCTGAAGCACTACAATTGCACATGCAGACATTAGTTTTTAGTTAATGGGGTACATGGCAGCATTTTGCACAATTAGGAGAATTTTAACATTCATCAAATGCTTCCTTAAAACTATACCATGTCAAAGGATAGAACTTTTTAAAACAGGTTCATAGGTAAAAATTATCCTCCTATTAAGAAGTGAACAGAATGGAGAACATAAAGACTTGACAAGAACTTGAAATTGCTATTTTAATTACTACTGATCTACTCCTTGGATTTTTATAACTTGACTAATATTTGAATAGTCAGTAATTTCTACAAAAATTCTACACATAAGTCAGGTAGTCCTTAATATAACAACCTACAGACAAGCGAACGTAAGTTCCAAACAATGTTTTTGCCAAATATTTATACACATCTATTAATTCAGCAAAAATTACCACCAATCTTTCAAGTGTTAGTACTTTTACTAAGGCATCAAATTATATAAAACCATATGAAAATATCAACATTTCAGACCTCATTGATAAACAAATGGATTTAGGCCAAATGTTACAGAGTTAAGAAAATTCTAGGTAAATAATCATTTGCTTTTAAATATCTTAGACTATTTTATCTTCATAATTTTAAGGTTTAAAAATCATACCATTTTGTTTATTTCTTTTTTGGGAGGTTGCACAGTGATCAGGGCTTACTTCTGGTTCTTTTTTTTTTTTTTTTTTGGTCACACCCGGCAGTGCTCAGGGGTTACTCCTGGCTCCATGCTCAGAAATCGCTCCTGGCAGGCACAGGGGACCATATGGGGCACCGGGATTCAAACCGATGGCCTTTTGCATGAAAGGCAAACGCCTTACCTCCATGCTATCTCCCGGGCCCCACTTCTGGTTCTTTTTTTAGGAACCACTTCTGGTGGGGCTAATTTGAGGAGTCAGTAGCATAGGTAGTGCTCTGGACAAAAATCCAAAAATCCAGGTCAGTCATAAACAAGGCAAGCACCTTATACTCTGTACAATCTCCAGTTTATTTTTTTCATTTTCATTTTTATTTTATTATTTTAAGAATAATTTTTATTTTGACCAGTTTTTTTGATGTTTGAGTTTCAATCATATCATACAATGATTAATACTCTTCATAATGTACATTTTCTGCCACCAATGTCCTCAGTTTTTGCTTCTCCTTTTCCCTGGCCTCTGGCTTTCTTCTATCTCTCTTTCCTCTTTCACTCTCCCTTTCTCTCTCTCTCTTACTTCTTTAATTTCCTTCAGACACTGTGGTTACTGAAGGGTTATCATGCATATCCCTTTATCCCTTTATTAAATTTAGCCAAATAAAAATATCTTTTTTCATTAAAATTCAGAGCCTGGGATATAGTACAGAGGTACAAGCTTCACAGGCCAAGAACTCTGGTACAAACTTTGACTCTTTAGACTCCAAATGGCACTGTCCTCAGGCCCTAATATAATATAATATATATTATAAGTAATATATATTACTATAATTATCATAATATAACACATTATATTATAATATATTATAGATAATAATATATAATATGTAATAATATATTATTTATAATATATTATATAATATAATATAATAATAACAGAATATTGTCAAAGGTGGCCCAGGGCTTCTGAGCTCTGCGTAAAAGTGCCTCTGCCCGGGCTGCACTCAGAAGACTCCACATGCCAGGACTCCTCAGTGTCTTCTACTGGTATGTTGGGGGCTCTGGGCAGGACAGCTAGCCACAGGCCCCCTGGGCTGACCACTTAGTCCAGGAAACTGAGATCCCCCCACACCAGACTGGTCTTCAGGACCAGGTCTGGTAAATCGGGCCCTGAGGTTGAGGGTGGGGAAGAGAAATCCCTCCCTGATGCATACACAAACTACAAGAGGCTGGGGCTGCACTCAGAAGACTCCACATGCCAGGACCTCTGGGTGTCCTCTACTGTATGTTGGGGGCTCTGAGTAGGGCATCTAGACATAGGCATTTGTGCCCATGTGAAATTTATACTTTTTAACTTCACCCCAAAATGTTTTTAATTCTTGATTGTTTCTAGGGGGAAAATTGGAATGTCCTAGATTTGGAGGATAAATCAGTGTATATGTAGATGTGACTTCCTATACAGTGGTCCTCTCTGAATGCCAATCCTAATCTATAAACAATTCATCTATACAATGTATATAACCCCTTTGATATATTGCCCCTCCCCCACACCAGAGTCCCTTCTACTCCCGCAACTCCCAATCGGATTCATTATCTTCCCCTTAATTAACTCTCTTTTCCCTCAGTTCTTAACTTCTTAGGCACCAAGATCGACCTCCTGCACCAACAATTCTGCCCTTTCGCACACCCCTACAAAGCTCATTATTACTCACTAAGTCTCTCACCTCCAGCCATCATTATCCCACATTTACTCTTTTTAACTTCAGTATTGCACAGTACTAATCACAGACCAAAGTCGTGCATTGGATTTAACAACCTCCAGCTGTTTCAAAAGCCATAAAATGAACACGTATGTCTTTTGAATATTTAAGCATATTTTTGACAGCTATAACTCTTACTAAGTATTCTTTTACAGTGATGATTCTACCCACTTTTTATCTTTTCTTCTTTTTGTGAGCTGTTCAATAAGGAATTTTAGTGAAAGAGTCCCTCAGTTTAATGCTTATGATTGAACCATGTCATGGGGATTGTTGGACTTGTTCTTATGGCCCCCATATGCACCAATAAGACCACGTGGCATTGTTCCTTGTTTGCATAGGCACATTAAAATGGGAAAATACTATACATCCAAATAAGTTCTTATCCAATAGAGATTGGAACACACAAATCTTGTAACGCAATGGAACCTTACACCCTGAACATTGATATAATGACCTGACACAGGCCTCAGAAGAATGGGCATCCTCCATCCACACCTGAACCAGGCAAGCTATCTACAAAACTTCTAAGGTTTTTTATAACAACACCTGGAAGCAATCCTCTACCAGGCAAGACCCTACCAATGCTCTGGCATTGACCTGTTCAAAAGGGACTTTCCTTAACACTAAGACTTGACAACAACAACAACCTGCTTACAGGAGAGGATTCTCTGCATTGCCCTTTAATTGTCAGGTAAAATAAGAGAACGCTCTGCATCATCCTGACTGCAATGTAGTATATGCAGATTCCAGGATCTTCGATACAGAAACATGATACCAACAACAGAGACTGTGAAAAATAAAAGTGTAATGACACTACAGACAATGACTTTGATTGGACAAACTAATTTGCCTGGAGCCTAGAGTTGGTCTTATGCCAGGAAACTTCAGGGGTAGGGTCTTATATTTAGGCCAAGGCTTTTACTTTCCATGTCCCTCATATTTTAGTGGGCCTATGCAAACAATAATTGCCACTCTAACACATTTTTACTGTTCTCATTTGACTCTAATCCTTAAGAAAAACAACCCACTTAAACTTTTGAGGTTAACTTAACCTAATATGCATGTGCACATAAATGTAAAAAAGTACTTTGCCTTCAATGTTTAAGGAGTTACATAAGTTGTATGGCATTAGATTGCTTTCTCTGCTGCTAAGAAATATTATGTATTAAAATCTGGGGACTTGAGGGACAAAGTAATTGTACATGGGTTCTGTTTTATTTTTCTTAATATTCTTTGGCTGAAAGTTCAAAGTTCAGATGTCAGTAAGGGGGTTTCTGAGAATTCTGTTAATGGGCGATTGTCGTTCCATTGTAACTTTACCTTGTCCTCTTTCTTTGCATCTTTGTTATCATAATTAAAAATAAAAGTTAAAAAAAGAAGTACCTCTGCCCAACCTTTCTGTTCCAAGCCTTCTTGTTGCATATTTCTCAGATAACAATGGGATAATCATTCAAATCTAATTTTTCCTTGTTCCCAGTTGTTAGTTCACATCTGGACTCTGAGAGCAAACTCACTTGCTCCTTAAAGTTTGGACCAGTCAGTTGTATAAGAACTACAAGAGATAGGAATGTTGTTCTTGCCATATTTCATCATTCTTCATTTCAAAAAGTTATCCAGAAAATTCCATCAGTTTTTTAAGTAAAAACAGTTTTTTTCCCAAAGATACTGAGAGATCAGTGGAAGAGGATAAAAAAGGGAGAGAGGTACTCACTCAAGAGAGACCATGGGCTTCTCCAAAGGTGGGCTAATTCTGGTACATAAGTCACCATGAAAATAGGAAAGCTCACATTTTAAGTGCGGAGATGTGGGTAACATGTTTATGGGCCAGAGAGCACATGTGCCACTTCTATCACTGTCCAGCTGCCTTTCCATTCCAGGACAAGAAGGTTTCAGAAGTGGAGGAGTGTAGCTTTATTCCATCTCGGGCAGCCAGGCAGGCAAGCAGGCACTCAGTAATCAATTTAGATTAATTTAATTCAAGTTATCATCAGACCTCACTCAGGGGAAAAATGTACAAACAATAGAACAAGCTATTTAAATTTTTCATGTACTTTTCCCTGTATCACTGTAGTATTTGTTTATCACATTCACATCAGCAATGTAATGTGTTGTAAACAATACTATGCATACATGTGGTTATAGGTCATGATAGAAATCACAGTCTTTATCATCTTCATATTATTTTTAAGTCTTCAGGCAACCAGGCATGTATTTTCATAGTGGCTTTAAATAAAGTTCAAATTAGAATTTGGGGGCTATACACTGTGGACTTTCACTCAGCAGGAAGACTGTTACTTGAGGTCAGAAACCTAGGTATACAGGCGAGGGGCCAGGGAGAATTGTGCCAAGTTCTGGATTCTGTCAGTTTTCACTCCAAAGCACCAGATGCCAATTATTTCTCTGCCATTTTGCACTTGGAAAACACAAACTATTTTTAATAAAATAGCTCTGACAAAAAATAAATGAAGTGTCTTCCAAACATTGACACATATCATCATCCAGGATATCGATTCTGAGTTAAGGGATAAAAACCTGAAAGCCAGATAAGTTTTATCTGAAGGCTATCCTGGGACTAAAGACCAACTGTTCCACATTTGTTGTGCTGATTCCCATGGCTGCCAGTCTGTGAGTGCCAAGACTCTATTATGCAGGGATTGGCTGTAGGAAAAAGTCAGTGAAGAGAAGCAACAGCAGTGGATCTCTTCCTACCTCTGTTGACTGGGCTACAGTCAGAATTCTGGTCTCACTCCAAACTGTTTGGATCTGATGACAACTGAGCATTTAAAAATGTTGCTCATAACTGTCAGGGCAATTTCACCAAGTTCTTGATTCTTTAGGCTTATCGTGAAGTTTTCTTATTCTCAAACCCAATATTGCTTCTCAAATTACACATCCCATTGCATTTTTCTTTTTTCTTTTTTATCTTCATTTGGTTATTTCTTTGTTTGGGGCCAAACACAGTCATACTCAGGGGTTATTCCTGGTTCTGAGTTCTGAGATTATTACTAGTAGGTTCAGGGGATCATAAGAGATGCCAAGGATCAAACCCAGATCAGCACATACCAAGTAAGCACTCTATTTGCTGTGCTATTTCCTGATTCCTGAGTACCTGAATCTTTAATTTTTTTTTCACCTTTAAACAAAGTCTATGTGTCCCCTGCATTTTGCACTTTCCTCATGTAAGTCTCATGATAGTCTTCCTTGGCAGCTTTGACCAAGAATGGGAACTTTTCCCATGTTGCTTAATCTTCTAAGTATTATTTTATTAGCCTGTTGCTGTCATCTTTCTTTGGGAGGCACCTCTGAAGCAATATTCAGGAGACTTGGAGACCATTCCCAGGGTTATTGAACTAACTAAGCTATTTGTTCAGTTGCTGTGCTATAATCTCAGGTCCAGAAGTGTTAGAGTGATGAGGACCACCTTGGTAATACTATAATCCCAGTGGTATTGTAGGGCCGTGCAGTATGAGATTTAAATTTGAAGACTTGGGGGCCGGATGGTGGTGCAAAGGGTAAGGCACATCCAGGAGTAACCCCTGAGAGTCACTGGGCGGGGCCCAAAAACCAATAAATAAATAAAAACTTTCAAAACATGTCCTCTAGTCCACTGGATGTTGTAGCCAATATCATCACTTCATTATTTAGCAAGTATGTTAGCAAATACTTACTGAGAAAATGCTTACAACATATACTTACTGAAGCCTATAATGACCTATGCCCTATTATTGTTTATTCCATCACAGGCAGGTATTATCAGTACACAAAACCATATAATGACTGAAATCACTAGGGAAAAATAACCCGATTTTTTCACATCCTTCATTTACTTATTGAAGGTGGGTGCCTTCCGATCTTTGTTCCATTGCACCAGAGGGGTGGAATAATAAGAATATACCAGCAGATGTTTGGGTAAGAGCAAAGTGAAGTCATTAAAAATTACACTGGTTAGATGGTAATACAGAGAGGAAACATCCAAAGAGAAAAACCTCTTAGCATAGTTAGAATCTTGTAGTAGAATCTTGCCTCTGAGCTGCTAAGGTAGAATGTGTTTGTTTTCTATCCTCTATAAATTAGTCAATTTTGGTAAATGGCTAATTCCTAATGGCTAATTCCTAATGGCTAATTGCAGAGTGGGAATGAATTGTATATAAAACTTTCAGAGCTAGTGATAAGAGGGAATGATATGTCTGCATTTTGGGGCAATCCCAGGAAAAGCAAACCTGTGCTAGTTTTAGAAACTAAGTCTCAGGAAGATGCACAGAATATATTGCTAAGCTAACCAATTCTAGGAACAAGTGACAACAGAACTGAGTAACAATGAAGCATAGAGATTATGAATAACAGCTGATGGTTTTAGCAGGGATATAGCATATCAGGCATTACAAGCTTTGCATCTCCTCACAGGGCTTCTGGTTGACCCCTGGGGCTTTGCGTAGTGTTATTGCAAGAACTGTTCCTGTACACTATTAAGAACTTCTATTCATCAACATCCCACATTTCTTTTTTCTTTTTTTTTTGGGGGGGGGTCACACCCGGCATTGCTCGGGGGATACTCCTGGATCCATGCTCAGAAAATGCTCCTGGTAGGCACGGGGGACCATATGGTGCACCGGGATTTGAACCGATGACCTTTTGCATGAAAGGCAAACGCCTTACCTCCATGCTATCTCCCGGGCCCCTTTCCCACATTTCTTACTAACCAACAGTTCTCTCTGTTTTCACTCCTTTTTCCACCTAGTTTAGAATAATTGTGCATGTCTCTAATGTTCTCTCATAGCAAAACTTTGAGATTCCTGTTTTTCCTTCACTAATGCTATTCTTATATTCATATGTTGGAAAATTATTTCCTCTATTTACATTCAAAGTTTTTGGCTGAAAGCTGGAAGCCAGCCTCATTACATTTTTTACTTTATATGATACATTTAATTCACAACCCATTTTCATTGGCTTTTCCTTCATTCTTGTTCCCAGGTTTGAGGCTACTTTTATAATTTACTGAATTATTTATCCTATATGACGTTGGATTATTGTGCATCTCACTAAAGAGCAATTTGCTGATATAAATTAGTAATAAAGTGGTTGTACAAATTTGCCTTCTCATTGAACATAAAAGAGAACTCTTGATCCACTTCCATGTCAACAGTTGTAAGTATTCTAGATTTGGGTCATTCTATAGGTAATTTGGATTATTATATTCTAGTATCTGCAATGTTTCTTCTCTCAGTGTATCAATCTTTGTAGTTTAAGATCTCTATAGCACCTGTTTTTGGGGATGTTATATTTCTCTTTAATAAAAATAAAAATAATTCATTTGTAAATATGACAGCAAAATGATAATATTAGTTCCTTTCTAGAAGAAGTAAAAGATTAGCTTATTTATTTTAAAATTTATCTTCAAAGTAGAAGACAAACTAACTTTGTTTATAATCTCTAGTGAACAGTAAAAACAGGAAGTTTTCTTTGGTAAAATATACTAAAAAAGTAAAAATAAGTCTTGCCATAAAAAATGCAAACTATATTATAACAGCTAAAAACTGGGAGCAGGAGACACTAAATCAGTAAAACATTTAAACTTGATTTATGGTAGGAGTCAAAAAGAATTATTTTAACTCACATTATATTTGTCACCTGTTTTATTTAATTTTCTTGGCCAGATAACTTTTTGAATTGATAGTGTTTCTTCTATCCTTGGTGTTTGCCAAACTAGGCACACACTTACTTTGAATTCCTTGGCCCAAGGACTTTGTAAAACATGAGGGTAGTGTCTCTCTGATGTCTTTGTAATAGCTAAGGCTTTGGGACTAGGAAGAAAGAGGTTTATCTAGAAGAGAAAAAGAAAAGGGCATCTCTGATCACAGCTAGAGGGAAAGAGAACAGAGTTCCACAAGATAAAGTAGAGGTCAGTGCTTGGCATGTCCTGTGTGTATCAGCAACATGACAATGCTCAGAATGTGGAGGCAGAGTTAACTTACAGGGGTTCCCTGAAGAAGTAAGGGCTTTCCATCATACCAATTTGCTCTGTAAATTAGCACTGTAGGGAATCATTTGAGTTTGGTGTGTTTGAGAAGTATAAAATATCCTGTTGGTTTGAATCATGGACATACCATAAAGAGCAGAAATAACAGAACAGAGGGGCTTTCTAAGTATTTGATTTTGCATAATTCACACAATTGCTCCTTTTAAGCCTTGATTGGAGAAGATTATAACAGAATTGGAGTTTCCTATTCCCCTGATGGTATGCAGATTAGGTGTCAATATCTTTTCTTTGGTTTTTGGGTCATTAGATGACATTCAGGGGTTCCTCCTGCCTCTGTGCTCAGAGGTGGATAGAATCGAAGTCAATCCTGGGTCAGCTGTGTACAAGACAAATGCCTTACCACTGTGCTATCACTCTGGACCCATCAATATATTTTCAACAAGATGTTTTTATGTATTTTGCCCTTAAATTATTTTTCAGCGCTTGGTACATTTGTCAAGTTTATTATACGTAAATTCAGAAAATAAGATAGCTTTTTAAATTCTATTCCATATGTGTCAGAATCACAACTATTTTGGATTAAAATGTTATAGATTCCCTGCCCTCACCAATATGAGATAAAGTTACTGTCATTTTTTTTTACTTTCTGCCTTAATTATTTAAAAAAAGTATTGATTTCATTATGGAATAATACATTTAATAAAGTGAACTCAGACTATTTTATATTATTCATAGAAGTTACAATATAGAGAATCCTTTTCATCTAAAAATCCCAGAAGATAAATATCGGCAATGAAAAAATTAAGTATTATAAAGTTGATCATCAAGTATAAACATAGAAATAAATATTTAAAGATATAATTGCTGAAAACTCATATCACATAATGAGGTATACACGATATACATCCATATGTTCACTACATTTAATATGTAAATAAATGAAAGTAAAAAGTCAAAATGAAAAGAACATCATAATAACTAAAATTATAATTGTAATAAAATTAGAGTTGTAATTGCAGTTGTAATTCTTTTGAAAGTGATTAATACATTGAAAAGTAATAATGAATGATATTTAAATAGGGGAATTTCTGTCAATCCATGTCTGCCTAGTGGGACTGACTGCGAAGAACTGTGAGTCCTGTCTTGTCTTTGTGTTTATTTGTCCTTTCCTGTCATCTGGACCTCGTGGGAGTGGGTTGAAAAGAGGCTGCAGAAGAGCACGGCCATGCCGCTTCACTACGTGGCCGTGTGCTCTTTCTAAGGAAAGAACATCATCGCAACAAGAAGAGAAAAAAATCACACTAAGGACTGTGCTGGATCATTGAAGCCCAGCATTTCTCTCTGCACAGTCTTCTCTGCTGTGTGTCTAGGCCCAAGATTTGATCCTTGGAGAGGCCTCATCCACTGAGGACTACACTCCCTTGTAGGCAAATTGACACACCCAAAAGGGCTGAACCAGCGGAGTGTGGCAGCGCACATCACTTACCCAATGAATACCACCGAAACACGTAGAAAAACACACAATACTAGTGTGACAATGGGAAACCAACGCAGGCCAGCGTCAGACATAGAGAACGAAGATGACAATTCTGATGACCAGATAATGACCAACGAACTAATCAATCTCTCAGATAAGGACTTTAGAAAAGCAATATGGAAGATGCTGAAAGAACTCAAAGAAACCATAGACCGAGTTGAACAGAACACTAATAAGAACCAAGAAAATATGATGATAGGAATCACAAAACACCAAACTGAAATAGCATGTCAACTAACAGACCTGAAAAACTCAGTAAATGAATTGAATGGTAAAATGGATGATCTCATCACCAGGGTAGAAGAAGCTGAGAATAGAATTGGTGCTGTGGAAGATGAGATAAATAACAACTCCATACAGTGGGAGAGATTGAAAAAAAAAAACTTAAAACAAATGAACAGACAATGGAAAAAATAGTCAAAAAATGGGAACAGATGAAAATAGAAGTCTATCAACAGAAAAACTTATGAATTATTGGAGTCCTAGAGATACAGGAAGAAAATTTCCAGGAAGAATCAATGGTCAAGAACATCATTAAGGGGCCCGGGAGATAGCATAGAGGTAAGGCATTTGCCTTTCATGCACGAGGTCATTGGTTCGAATCCCGGTGCCTGCCAGGAGCAATTTCTGAGCATGTAGCCAGGAGCAACCCCTGAGCACTGCTGGGTGTGACCCCCCAAAAACAAACAAACAAAAAAAAAACAATAAAAAGAACATCATTAAAGAGAAACTTCCAGAACTAAAGAATATATGTGATCAAATATTGCATGCCTGAAGAGTACCAACCAAAAGAAACCCCAGAAAAAATACCCCAAGACACATCCTAGTCACAATGACGAATCCCACAGATAGAGACATAATTCTGCAAACAACAAGATCAAAAAAGGAAATTACATACAAGGGAGCATCCTTGAGAGTTAGAGCAGACCTGTCACCTGAAACACTCAAGGCCAGAAGGCAGTGGTGGTTATTGTGACAAGACTGAATGAAATGAATGCTTCAGCTAGAATACTGTACCCAGCAAAACTCACTTTCCGGTTTGATGGAAAAATACATGGTTTCACAGACAAAAAACAGCTCAGAAACTTTACAGACTCAAACCCACCCTTAAGAGAAAAACTGAAAGACCCAATTTAAGACAAGACTAACCAAAAGACACACCAAATTTCGATATAAAGATGGCATCAAATCCTAGGACAATTCTTTCTCTCAATGTCAATGGACTAAATGCACCAGATAAGAGACACAGAGTGGCTAAATGGATCAAAAAACTCAATCCAACTTTTTGCTGTCTACAAGAAACGCACCTGAATAGTCAGAACAAATATAGACTCAAAATAAAAGGCTGGAGGAAAATTATCCAAGCAAACAACACCCATAAAAAAGATGCAGTGGCCATACTAATTTCAGATAATGCAAACTTTATACTCAGGAAGGTTGTAAGGAACAAAGATGGACATTATATATTAATCAAGAGGTATGTAGAGCAGGAAGAAATCACGCCTTTAAACATATATGCACCGAATGAGGGTCCAACAAAATATTTAATACAATTATTGACAAAGCTGAAAAATAACATCAACAACAACACAATAATTGTGGAGGACCTCAACACAACTTTGTCAACAATGGATAGGTCAACCACACTGAAACCCAACAAGAATATACTGGACCTGAGGAGAGAAATGGAAGAAAGAGGTCTAGTAGATATATAGAGGACACTCCATCCCCAGAAACCTGGATGTACATACTTCTCCAATGTACATGGGACATTCTCCAGGATAGACTACATGCTGGCACATAAAACATATCTTCATAATCTCAAGAGGATAGAAATTTTGAAGGCTAACTTTGCTGACCACAAGGCTCTGAAATTATTTGTGAATTCCAAAGGAACAAAGAAGAAAAATTCTAACACCTGGAAGTGAAACAGCCTCATACTGAATAACCAGTGGGTCCGAGATGAAATCAAAAAGGAAATCAAAAGATTCCTGGAAACAAATGATAATGAAGGCACAAACTATCAGAACTTATGGGACACAGCAAAAGCAGTACTGAGAGGAAAATTTATAACTTTGCAAGCACACATCAGGAAGGAAGAAGGGGCTTACCTGAGTAGCTTAATGACACAGCTTACAGAACTAGAAAAGTGCTCAACAAAAGGACCCAAAAATAGGGAGGCAGAGGAAATAACAAAGCTGAGAGCAGAAATCAATGAAGTGGAAACCCAAAAAACAATTTGAAAGATCAACGAAAGCAGAAGTTGGTTCTTTGAAAAAATAAACAAGATTGATAGACCACTGGCAAAACTATCAAAGAAAGAGAGAGAGAGATAAACTTGATAACTCATATTAGGAATGAAAAAGAAGAGATCACTACTGATATGGCAGAGATTCAAAGGGTAATCAGAAACTACTTTGAGAAGCTCTACGCTACTAAAAATGAGAACCTGGAAGAAATGGATAAATTCTTGGACTCTTACAATCTTCCACAGTTGAAGGAAGAGGATCTAGCATATCTAAACACCCCCATCACTATTGATGAAATTAAAACGGTAATCAAATATCTGCCCAAAAACAAAAGCCCATGCCCAGATGGATTCACTAATGCATTCTTTCAAACTTTACAGGAGGAAATACTACCAATCCTGGCAAGACTCTTTCATGAAATCGAAAAAACGGAAACACTTCCAAATACCTTTTATGAAGCCAACATCATCTTGATACACAAACCAGACAGAGATGCAATGAAAAAAGAAAATTAACACCAATATCGCTGATGTATACAGATGCAAATATCCTCAACAAAATTCTGGCAAATAGAATACAATGCCTCATTAAAAAGATTATCCACTTTGATCAAGTAGGTTTCATCCCAGGAATGCAAGGCTGGTTTAACATCCGTAAATTTATCAACATAATACACAACATCAACAACAAGAAAAATAAAAATCACATGACCATATCAATAGATGCAGAGAAAGCATTTGATTTCAACACCCATTCTTGATCAAAACTCTGCAAGATGGGAATGGAAGGAACCTTTCTCAATATAGTTAAGGCCATCTACCACAAGCCAGTGGCAAATATTATCCTCAATGGAGAAAAACTAAAAGCCTTCCCTTTAAATTCTGGCACAAGACAAGGCTGTCCTCTCTCACCATTCCTATTCAACATAGCACTGGAAGTACTCGCTATAGCGATTAGGAAAGAAAAGGATATCAAGGGAATCCAGATAGGAAAGGAAGAAATAAAGCTCTCACTGTTTGCAGATGACATGATACTCTACTTAGAATTCCCTAAAGACTCTACCAAAAAGCTCCTAGAAAAAATAGACTCATATAGAAAGGTGGAAGGCTACAAAATAAACACACAGACATCAATGGCCTTTCTATACACCAATTGTAATAAGGAAGAAGTGGAAATTAAGAAAACAACCCCATTCACAATAGTGCCACACAAACTCAAATATCTTGGAATCAACTTGACTAAAAATGTGAAGGACCTATACAAAGAAAACTATAAATCTCTACTCCAGGATATAAGAGAGGATATGCGGAAATGGAAACACATACCGTGCTCATGGATTGGCAGGAATAACTTCATCAAAATGGCAACACTACCCAAGGCATTATACAGATTTAATGCGATCCCTCTAAGATCCCCACGACATTCTTCAAAGAAGTGGATCAGGCACTTTTGAAATTCATTTGGAACAATAAACACCCTAGAATAGTGAAAGTAATCATTGGGAAAAAGAACATGGGAGGAATTATTTTCCCCAATTTCAAACTTTACTACAAAGCAATAGTTATCAAAACAGCATGGTATTGGAATAAGGACAGACCCTCAGAACAGTGGTATAGGCTTGAATACTCAGAATGTGTTCTCCAGACATAAAGTCACCTAATTTTCGATAAAGGAGCAAGAAATCCTAAATGGAGCAAAGAAAGCCTCTTCAACAAGTGGTGTTGGTACAATGGCTAGCCACTTGCAAAAAATTGAACTTAGACCCCCAGCTAACGTCATGTAAGAAGTTAAACCCAAATGGATGAAAGACCTTGATATCAGACCTGAAACCATAAAATACATAGAACAACACGTAGGCAAAACACTCCATGACATTGAGACTACAAGCATATTCAAGGAGGAAAATGCACTCTCCAAGCAGGTGAAAGCAGATATTAACAGATGGGAATATATTAAGATGAATAGCTTCTGCACCTCAAAGGAAATAGCGCCCAGGATACAAGAGCCTCCCATTGAGTGGGAGAAACTATTCACCCAACACCCATCAGATAAGGGGCTAATTCCAAAAATATACAAAGCGCTGACAGAACTTTACAAGAAAAAAACATCTAATCCCATCAAAAAATGGGGAGAAGAAATGGACAGAAACTTTGACAAAGAAGAAATACAAATGGCCAAAAGACACATGAAAAAATGCTCCACATCAGGGAGATGCAAATCAAAACAACTATGAGGTACCATCTCACACTACAGAGAATGGCACACATCACAAAGAATAAGAACAAACAGTGTTGGCGGGGATGTGGAGAGAAAGGAACTCTTATCCACTGCTGGTGAGAATGCTGTGTAGTTCAGCCTCTCTGGAAAGCGATATGGAGATTCCTCCAGAAACTGGAAATCGAGCTCCCATAAGATCCAGCTATACCACTCCTAGGAATATATCCTAGAAACACAAAAATACAATACAAAAATCCCTTCCTTACACCTATATTCATTGCAGCACTATTTATCATAGCAAGACTCTGGAAACAACCTAGATCCCCTTCAACAGACGAATGACTAAACAAACTGTGGTACATATATATAATGGAATATTATGTAGCTGTCTGAAGAGATGAAGTCATGAAATTTTCCTACACATGGATGTACATGGAATCTATCATGCTGAGTGAAATAAGTCAGAGAGAGAGAGAGAGAGAGAGAGAGAGAGAGAGAGAGAGAGAGAGAGAGAAACGCAGAATGGTATCACTCATCTATGGGTTTTAAGAAAAATGAAAGACATTCTTGCAATAATAATAACTTTCAGACACAAAAGAGAAATTAGCTGGAAGTTCCAGCTCAACTCAGGGAGCTCACCACAAAGAGTGATGAGTTTTAGTTAGTGAAATAACTACATTTTGAACTGTCCTAATAATAAGAATGTATGAGGGAAATGGAGAGCCTGTCTAGAGTACAGGCGGGGGGTGGGTGGGGATGAGGGAGATTTGGGACAATGGTGATGGGAACATTGAACTGATGATGGGTGATGTTCTTTACATGACTGAAACCCAAACACAGTTATGTATGTAATCAAGGTGTTAAAATAAAATATTAAAAAAATAAAAATTATATTTAAATAACTGAAGTAGATAAAATGCTAATATTCTGTGATAAATAGAAGCTGTATTCCAAAACAGTTAAGTGTATTTATTCAAAACTATTTATAATATGCTTTCATTAATAATCTTAATATAATATTTACTCAGATTTTATTGTTAACTATAGTTACCATTAAAATGTTACCATGTCCACATATGGTGCACATAGCTTATAGAATGCAAAATATACTTAAATAATATAATGTATTGCTTTGTGCTAGCTGTTACAATTGCTTAAATTCTTAAAGTTGAATCCATTTATTAGAAAAATCTGGTAATAAATAAATCACTTTATTAAAAAAAATCAATGCACGTTATTTACTACCAGTATTATACAGGTTTTATTTGCTCTTACATTTCTACCTTTGTCTATACTTTCTGTTGAAGTGAGTTACTAATTAGAATAAATCTTCTGAGTTGTTTTTACCATTTTTTCCAGAAAAGTACAAAGAAGTGAAATTCCTGTCTTTCCATTCTTAGAAGTGTCAATTTTAGGAAAATTCTGAATTAAGTACTTACACCTTGCTTCCCTTTGACATTTCTCTTATCAAATATAAGCATACATTAAGAAAAGATACTCATCATCACTCTAGCATCATAGAAGTACAAATCATAACAAGAATTCTTTCCTCACACAGGTGAAAAAGAACCACTGCTAGTTGGAATTTTCTGAAAAGGGACCTCTCTTTCACTGTGCCTGAGAATAGCATCTGGGTCAGTCTCTATGAAAAACTATATGCATTTGACTAAACAAATTAAAAAAGTATTCCATATGATATACAAATTTAACTTCCTTGTATCTATCTACAGTGACCCTAACTTGGATAGTGCTATTACCATATTACAGAAATCACTCCTGGTTCAGGAGACCATATGGGGCAAATGCTCTACTGCTATGCCACTGCTTTGGCCCCCCAAAATGCATCTTTTTAAAAGTTTGTGTGATAGTCCTCTGTGCAATTAACTCATCTCTCTGTGACAATATATTATATGTGTATTTCACTTTACACAAAATCAAATTCATCAACACAATAATTACTCAGTAATACATAAATATCACAAAATATTTCAATCAAGTGATTCATAAATGTACATTTTATGTTCAAGTAAACTGTTAAATTTTATATATATATATATATATATATATATATATATATATATATATATATATTGGTTTATTGGTTTTTCAGTCACACCTGGTAGCATTCAAGGGTTACTCCTGGCTCTGTACTCAGAAATCTCTCCTCGCAGGCTAGGGAGACCATATGGATGCCTGGATTCGAACCTCCATCCTTCCGCATGCAAGGCAAATGCCTTACCTCTTTGCCATCTCTCTGACCCCTTAAATAATATATTTATGAGTTTATGAATATTATTAAATATAAAACGTATTCAATGTCTGGACACTGGATGTATAGGATTAAACAGTAGCTACAAAGTACTTTTGTCCCCTGCAACCAGTATATACAATTATAAAAATTAGAGACTAAATGCTTTCTATGTATATGTATTTTTAAAAAAGAAAAAGGAAAGCTCCAAAACTCATTTCACATTTTGAGAGTAACTGAAAAACACCACTGTTAGAACCTAAGAACTCTCACTCTTAAAAGATGAGGGAAAACTTCCCAATTAGAGGTTGATTCTATCCCCAAAGACAAACTCCTTCAAATATCTCTCTCTGTGATGCTCCTCACACCAAAGTAGTGAATCTATTTCTCATCACATTTATAAACTATAATAATTTTAAGAAGTCCTCTCTCTTTTACTTTATCTACTAAGGACCTAGAAAGTGAGTAATTTTAGAAATTAACTAAACTAAACCCTACTGAGTTTATTATACAAGCTATATAAGTAATTAAAAAAATAAGAATGACTCTAATCTATTACCTTCTCTCTGTGCCTATCTTTTCTAATTTTCTATACATGGTTCTCAAGCTCAATTACTAATTGTTTTATCTATAAGCTTCTTTTAACCCAGCAGTGACCAGTCTGGTATTATATGAAAATAGAAGCCCATAGATTAAATTCTGTCCTTCAATATACATAAATCATTCTGCTTAACTGAGAGGATTTAATGAACATTTGCCCTTTAATGATTTTTTACTCATACTTCTAAGTTTTATTCTAGAATAGCTTTTCCACATTCACACATGTCATTTTTTTTGAATCTCTCTTCTCTCTTGCATTTTTATTTGCATGAAAAGGTACTTAAGCTCAGTTCCTGTCAAAGAAAATTGGAGTCAACAATTTAAATTTTTTTTCAATATTTTTTTTCAGTAAAGGAACCTTGATGCACAAGACACAACAGGTGGTATTATTAAGGGTAGACTTCTTTTATGGTACTCACTACGGTATTGCTTAGAATTCTAGATGTAAAAATTATGTTTATCCAAAAATGCTCCATTCACAATCTAATGAAAACTCCATTTAGCAAAGTTCACTCCTGCCATAGATGAAGTGCCTAGAAATAGGGAAATTTTTTCCCTCTGAGGTATGGCCCAATTTATTTATTTATTTGTTTGTTTGTTTATTTTAATACTTATCTTTCCCTAATATATTCATTTATTCTTAATTCAATTACTTCTTAAGTAATCCAACCCATCCCATACGGTACGGGTCAGTCCTTCAAATGTAATCTATGAATAGATCTCTAACGTCTGTCTGTAAGTGTGCAACAGTTCCCTAAAGGTGAGATGAAATCAGAATACATTCTATCCATTGATCTGTGCAAAACCAAGATCACTAATTACAGAAGACTGACTGCAACAACCATGACTGAACAGAACTTCTGGAACCATAAAGATTCTATCCTAGACTTCATCATAAGAACTGTGCAAAAACCAATATCTCTAATTATAGAAGACTTACTTTGACAACCACAACTGAGCAGAACATTTCCTGGCACCATAAAAAGACTTGAGGATATGACATTGACCATGGCAGGAGCATGTAGTTGATCCCATGACAGTGTGCTTCAAGGGTGGAGACCCTCTGTATCTCTTGGGCCAAAGAAATTTCCTTTCTAATATTCCCAATATATACTGTGCTTATGCAAAAATAAATAAATAAATAAATTTGTCACACAAGCCCCTCCTTACTTTTATGGTTTTGTTTTGTTTTCCTTTTCCTTTTTTCTTCTTTTAAATTTATATTTATAGTTTCTAGACATGGGATCCTCTCTGCATTTTTTCCCAACAGAACCATAGACCATGAATAATCTAGTCTGCCTCCTAAACTGAGAAAAAAGTGGATATTACTAGGGGCAAGCAGTCTCACAAACATTGAGTGAAAATAAAAAATGATAAGCCCTAAATATCTGTACCAATGTTAATGACAATAGAATCAAGAGACCCAAGTTACAACAAGCTTTACATAGAAGGGACCTGTTACACTTCAAGTCCAGGGGGCTAAGGGTGAAGGTATGGGATGTATGCTGGGAACAATGGTAGAGGGAAGTCAATACTGGCGATGGTATTTTCCCTAATTCACTATCACTATGTACCTTAAATATAATTGTAAAGGACTTGTAATTCACATTGGTCTCAACAAAAATTATTAAAAAAATAGACCTTGGAAGTAGCTAACAATTAAATAACTCATAAAACATCATTGGTGAGCTTTGTACAGTGTTAATGTGTTTCCATGGTAGGAAATAAGATCCAGGATCTATTATAAAAATTGACATCTACCCTCTATTGAAGTTCTTGTATCTTCCTTGAAGTTCTCCTATCTTCCATTAAAGTGCATATGGGATAAAAATGGGAATCAATAGTACATTTGCTTCTCTTTTACCTCTGGGTATGGTACAATTTCTCTGATGGAATCTGAGCAGTACCTCTGTAGACAAGAGTGTCTCTGAAAAACACATTTTAGGATTTCAGTCTCAACGTTGGGAAAATCTCAAAAAGGGCACACATGGGGCTGAGATCAAATTTGAAGCTTCAAAGGATAGGAATCTGAATCCCTTTGAGTATTATTTAAAATAACTCTAGGGGTAAAAGATAATATCAATGTTGATGATAGATAACATTTCAATAAAATGGCTTAAAGAGTCAGATCTATTTCAATCTTGTTCCAGCTAATTAAACTAAGGCTTATTTCCAGACTTTATTTACATTAGAATATGAATAGTAAAAAAATAAGTGTAAAGGAAAATTGACCAATTGAATATTTTAATAGGGTAAAGACTTAAACCTAACCTCTGGAGCATTTTGTTGATTAGTTTTGTATTATTTTGGGCAGAGAAGAGTTTATTAGTGGTTCTTCACTCAGAGATCACTCTGGACAGGGCTGGGGTGGGGATATAAGGAATGCCAGGGACAAATCCTGGTCAGCCACATGCAAGGCAAGTGACCTACCTACTGCACTATCACTAAAGCTCCTCTCAAGCATTTATTTTAGTCTGGTAAAAATGAGACTATCTGATATATTCCATGTTTTCATCTCACCGCAGACTCTGGCGACAAACATTCTGATTTTAAAATTTTAACTGGGACAGTAGTGATATGACAGTGGACAGGACATTTTTCTTGTATGTGGCCAACACAGGCTCAATCCCTGACATCCCAAATGGGTCCCTGATTCAACCAGGAGTGAATTCTGAGCACAGAATCAGTAGTAACTCCTGAGCATTACTTGGTGTGTCTCACAGATCAAAAGCAAAAACCAAAATGACCTGATAAAAATAAAAAAATAACTACTCAAGATATTTTATATTAGTAAAATCATATTATCTAGTTTTTTGACTTCCTCTACATCTGCAATAGTTCTGAAAGGGCCATAAACTATTTATTCATTTCCTTTCTTTAGACATTTACATTACTTTTTTGTTGGTTGGTTGGTTGGTTTTTGGTTTTGGGGTTATACCCGGTGGCGCTCAGGGTAATTCCTGACTATGCACTCAGAAATCACTTTTAGCTTGGGGGACTATATGGGATGCAGGAGGATCAAACCATGGTCCAACCTAGTTCAGCCACATGCAAGACAATACCCTACCACTGAGTCACCGTTCCAGCCCTGACATTTACACATTAATTTTAACTCTAAGCTACTATGAAGAAAATGTTTATAAGCACACAAATATCAATTCCAAGGCCTGCTCTCAGTTCTTTTGGCTATTTACTCAGGTGTGAAACTGCTGGTTCTTATAGCATAATTTTAATTTAATTTTGTGAATATTAGTCATATTTTTACATAGTAAAGCTCCAATTTAATACACTCCATGATTAGAATTTTAGTTTAGCCACACCCTTACTAGTATTTGTTTTGTTCTCTGTGTGCACATATTTTATAGTTATCATCCTAATATATGTGAGAAATAGCTTCTTATGATTTGGTTTTTGAGCACCTGTCAGTAATTTAAAATATATATTCAGAAAGTTTATTACTTTATTATTTTATTATTTATTACACCTTTATTACTTCAGGTTGTTTCATATCAAAATATAGTTTTAATATATGCAATATAATTTTTCAGAATTATTTAAATTTTTCTATGTTCTGTGAAATTGATTTTCACTCTCTTGATTAAGTTATATGATGCACAGTCATTTTTAAATTTGACATAACTGAACATATTTATTTTTATTTTTATTTTCCTGAGATTTTGATGTTCTATCTAAGAAGTAATTGCCAAACCAGTGTCATAAATCATGATCCTAAAACTTGAATAATTTTAGGTTTTGCAATGAGTCTCTGCTGCATTTCAAGGTAATTTATTTGGATGTCAAGGTTACACTATTATTTTTAGTTGTAAGTTCTGTAAAGTATGTTAAATTTCTCTATTATAAAATCTTGGCACCTTTATAAAAATCATTTTATGATTTTTACAAACACTTATTTCTGGGACCTCTTGTTATATTGTTTTGACCTATATTTATGTATTTATGATAATAGCATTATTATTTGATCAGTGTAATTTTGTGTGGTTAGTTTTTGTGGCACACCCAAGCATACTCAGAATTTACTTGGCACTATTCAAGGAACTATATAAGTTACAGGAATCAAACCAGAATCCGCCACACGCAAGACAAGTATCTAAAGTCCTAAATTATCTCTATCCTATTATCATAATTTTTATTTTACTAAATTTTTATAAGCAAGTGTGACTTGGAACTTTGTTTATTATATTCAGCTTTTTATATCAGCATTCCTAACATATAATTCTTTTATGTGGGATTTGGGTTTTTGGGCCAAGCCCAGTTGTGCTCAGGTGTTGCTCCTGGTTTTGCATTCAGAAGTCACTCTTGGCAGGTTCTGGACACCACAAGTTTGACCTCTACTACAATCAGCAAATTAGGAAATGAAAAAACAATAGAGGTGACTGAAGATATTATTTTCTCATTCGCAGTATTAGGTTAATAAATTAAATTTTTATAGCTAAGAAAATAAATAATGAAATCGTTTCTATGGAAAGTTAATATACATGAATTACACATTACATAGATCAATGAATCCAGAGATAAGAATACTCCCTGTTTACTGTTAAAATGTAAAGATAAACTTGTTGAAAGATAAACTAGGTTAGAGTTCTGCCTCTGGAAAACTGAGAAAGGGCAAAAGTGACATAAAGTGACATAAAGTTAAATTCTCTTGAATTTTTGACCTCATCCATAGTACTCAGAAGTGAACCCTGGATCTGGGTTCAAGGGTCACTCCTGGAGGTTCTCGGGAGTTATTCCTGGAAACTCCTGGCTCTATGCTGAGTTCAATATTTAGGCAGTACCTGATAGACCATCTGTGGTGCCAGGCATAGAAATGGTGTTAGCTACATATATGGAAAATGCCTTAATCCATATACTCTGGTCCTAAATTCTATTTAGATATTATAAATATATTAGCTTATTGTATGAATTATAGAAATGACTCAATTTACAGTTTTGTTTCTATATTTACACATATTGAAATGTAAAAAAACACAAAGAAGAGCAACTGTGCAAAGAAGGCTTAACATCTGCTACAGCCAAGGACAGATTTTCATTTTTCAACATTCAGAAACTAAGATCTTTTACCAAAGAAATAAACCAAGCACCATACTGACTTTGCTCTAGGCAGGTGCAGTCATACATAGCAAACATTAACATTTGTCAGGGTGGAAAATTATGCAAAAGAGACTAGGCTGAATTAGTTGTTGGTAATGTTATTATAGGCCAAGAGAATTCTCAATGTTTGGCATTCCGTTTTCCCTGCAAGGCTGAATTATGCGAGTGGGTGAAAAACAGTGAGGTTTATTTGTTGGATACAGATTATTCCATTGTTAATGTTTTCAACTCATTGATTGTTTCTTTTCTTTTATTTTTTCCTGCCAATGTTCAGGGGAAAAAAAGTCAAGTGAAACCATTCTTGGGACTGCCAACTGTTACTAAGATTGAACTTGCTTCCATAGCAACAGACCCATTATCAGGACAGCTCTTAGGCACATACAACAGCTTCCACCCATTAAATGGGATCCTGCAGGCAGGATTTCACATAAACTTTCGCTGCTGCAGAAAATGTGTGTTTCTTTTGCCATGCTTTATTTTCAAGTCTGAATTTTGTTTCTTCCACTATTTACATATATCTCAAAATTTTTTTGTATTTATTTAAAGAAAATATATCACATAGTGACACAATTGATCATAATACATTTGTTTCAGGAAGAACAAAGGCAAAGTTATTAAGAAATATAGAAAGACTAACGAGATGGAAGAGAAAGAAAAGGTTCAGTAGCAAATATGTTGTTGAAAATCATTGAATGATCAAGTAACTCATTAAAGGCCCAGAAGAAGGTTTAATAAGTTTTCTTCTTCTTCTTCTTCTCTCTTTTAAGGATAAAAGTTAATTTTTTTCAGTTATTTTTAATTCCCTAAAAATTAAGTTACACAATCACTGTAGTACAAAGAAAGCCATTAAACACCACACCCATGCATTCTTCTATATCCATTGTTTGGTAATCTTAATGATATCACTAATGTTTAGTATTGTATTCCAGTTGCTCTACATAAAAAGCCCATATTAAATGTGTTTGTTAAGGGAATAGGAATTTTACATGCAGCAAATATTTTAGCTCAAAAATGAATAAAATAAAATATCTTTAAGACTTGAGAAAGTGGGACATGTCAATTCCTATAGAATGAAACAAGTAATTGTAGCTAAATACATGAAACACTCATCCTGTTTAAACACACAGAGCATATAACCTATTTCCCTTATTCCCTGAACACGAGCACTTTTTTAGGGGTAAAGACACAGTGCTCACAGCCTTCTTTCACCTAAGGTGATTGGCTGAGACGTATTATAAATATCCAATTCTCACTTAAAATAGAGCTTTCCCCTCTCCTCGACCCTGAAGTGGGTCATGGATAGTATTTTGTAATCTCTTTACTCATCTGGGATCTGACCTCACCATTTACATTTACATAATAGCGCTATTAATTTAAAGCTACTTTGGGCCTTAAGATATTAACTAATTATTTTTTATATTCCAGATGCATATATATTATTTTCACATTTTAAGAGACAAATTTAAACATGAATCAAAACAACTTTTTAATTCAGCTAAAAAAATTTCTGCACTGAAATTTGAGCCCCATTACTTATTAATTCAGAGTTGTCTCTAGTTATATTTTATATCAGAAATCTCTCATGCTTCTCTTTTTCAAGCCCTAATAAAATTATTGTTCATATAGAAGTATAAGTAAATAAAATAAATTAGTGCATTAATAGCTGAAAAGGCTCCTCAAAGTGTATCTCATTCAAGTCCTCAATGAGCGTGAGATTCAAGTTTTTTTGTTTTTTTTTTCGTTTTTTTTGTTTGTTTGTTTGTTTTTGGGCCACACCCGGTGATGCTCAGGGGTTACTCCTGGCTATTCGCTCAGAAGTCGCAACTGGCAGGCATGGGGGACCATATGGGGAACCGGGGGATCGAACCTTGGTCCATCCTAGGTTAGCACATGGCAAGGCAGGCACCTTACCTCCAGCGCCACCACCCGGCCCCCGAGATTCAAGTTTAATCTGAGCACAGCATGATCATCTGAGAGCTGCTCCTAGTGTGTCTTTTGAGCACAGAAATGAGAGAAGCTTCAGAACTCTACTGAATGTGCTTCTTCTGAATTTTTCCAAAACAAAATTAAATATGTAAAATAAAAATAATTGCATGAATAAGTGATGTTCTGGTGAAGTTGCAGGGAGAGAGAATGTCAGACAATGCAAAGACAGAATACAGAGACAATGTGTAGAATAAACTCTTTGAGAACATTTTTCTAAAACATAAGAAAATTTGTGTGAAAGTTAGAAAAAGAGGGAGGTGTCCTAGCATGCTTAATTGGGAAAACAGTAGAGACATACAAGAGAAAATGCAAACCTGCAAGCTGGGAGAATTTTAGACCTATGTCTTTCAGTGATGGAAAATGCTGGGTTGTACTGAACAAGGAAACATAATTGCCTGTGATTCAAATATAGGGCCTAAAGCAAAGCTGAGTGAATGGAATGGACAAGTACGGGTTTGGATACGTTTAGATAGCTAAGTCTAGGAAAGTTCATAATCAAGGTATAAATTTCAATAGCTGTGGTAATAAAATCTTTCAGAAATGTTTTTGCTCATTAATGTTGTTATGTCTGTTACGTAGTTTCTAGTAAAATTTGTGAAAAGACTAAGATTCAGAATTTAAAATTTCATGGGAGTTGACTTAAAAGAAATATATTTTAAAGATAAGTGGTAAACAAATGAAGTATATGACTGAACTTCATTTTCTGGAAAACTAACCATCACATTAGTCAATGTTCAGCTAGGAAATAGAATTCAAAAGGAAGATCAAAGGAATTGTATTTTCTCTTTAACTATATACACACAGTTGCAGTACCATGCAAAAGGAAGAGGGCCAGCATTGGTAGTTTCTAGAGAGTGCAACAGAAAGGAAGGTGCAAGTAATACAAGATCTAAGTAATTAAATTGGTTCTGAGAATTTTAATAGAATAATAAGAGGGGCTGGAGAGATAGCATGGAGGTAGGGCGTTTGCCTTGCATGTAGGACAGTGTTTCGAATCCCGACGTCCCATTTGGTCCCCCTGAGCCTGCCAAGAGTAATTTCTGAGCATAGAGCCAGGAGTAAGTCCTAAACGCTGCTGGGTGTGAGAAAAACAACAACAACATCAACAAATAGAATGATAAGAAAAGAGATAGTGGCTAATTAAAGGTATGAATTGTTAGCAATAATTATACTGTGGATAATTTGTCTAAATGAAAAAGTTAGTCTCTAGTTTGGAATATGTGGGAGCAACTGAAGCACTGTCCATGAATATTCTAAACTAGAGCTCTTTCTAGAACTTTTTTGGGCAATTATTACTTCCAAATTGTTCTCCTCCTACAATTTTTTCCCTATAATCTGGCTGCTTAGTCTCAGATTATATAGGTTGCTATTTGCACAATTTTGACCTGTGTCTCCCTTGGGATAGACTGGGATCCTTGAGAAACCATGTGGGACCTAGTTAAGAAATATTATTCTAGAGCATGCTGAGGAGAATGAGTTACCAATATAAGTTGGAATTGTGGGCATATTAAGGTAGAGAAGATGAAAAACATGAAAGGTCAAAATATTTAAGATAATCGGGCTGAAGCCATAGTATAGCGGGTAGGGTCTTTGCCTTGTAAGCAGCCAACTTGACTTTGATTAGGCATCCCATATAGTCCCCAGAGCCTGGTAGTAAAGCCTGAACACAGCCAGGTGTGGCCCCAAAACATAAAACAAAAACAAAACAAACAAAATATGTAAGAGAATCTATCAAGTAATAAAGTCACTTTGAGCTATGTAGAATATGGTTGATAATCTTACTATGTAGAGTTTCTATATTTCACTACATATTCCTCAGCAAAGGATTCAACTTTATTTCTGTCCCTAATGCCTACTAATTGATAGAAGTTTGATGAATAAAGAACATGTTAGATGTGATTTTTAAACCTTTGATCTTACATGGAATCCTGTAATACTTCTGATTAGTTTATGTAACTCGTGTTTATTCTTGAGGTGGAGTGGGTCACATACAGCAGTATTCAAAGCTATTCTTGGCTATGTACTTATTAGAAGTGAACCTTGAAAATGTGTTTAGCATTGAACTGGGGTTCAACAATGAGGTGTCAAAGCACTTGTTCATTATAAAAAGTTCAATAATGAATGAGTGACTTACTCCCTATACGCTGTCTCTACAATGACCCTAGTTTGATTCTTAAGTGTCATGGTATGAGTTCTAAAAATTCTTACAAATTTCTCATGAAAATTCCTAACACATTCATAATATAGTAAGTACAAATGAGACTAAACAATTCTATATGAATTTATAGCTACCCCCTTTAATATAGTCAGTCTTTGGAACAAATTTTTCCCAGCCACATGTTCTCTTTTGAGCTTGCGTTAATCATTCATTTATTTATGATGTGTTAGGGTAAAACATAAAAGTAGCATTGAGAATACATGCAGTCAACTTTCAAATATGTTGTCAGGTATATTAAGGGTGTTGAATTTGTAGAGAAAGTTTCCAATTTATCTCCAATCACCTTTAAAGATAGGATAGAGATGAATAAAAGATAAAATATGCTATCTCAAGTCAGGGTTTCCATAAGATATGAAATCCAATGAATACAATAAGTTTATATATTTTGACAATAAATAAAATACGTTTGTGAATAACAGAGAAGAAAATTTAATTCTTAAATTTTTTATATAAAAATAAAGTAATCTAAGCATAGTATTTTATATGGTTGTTAAGGTTATAGAAGATTTTATTTAATAAAATGATTAAGTTAATTCTATAGGCCAAATAGTAAGATGTTTAGAGAAACTTAAAGTTGTGCAAAAAGGGAGAGAAATGTCAAATATCATTCATTCCTCAACTTCTTTTTTATTTTATTTTTTTTTGGGGGGGGCACAGCCGGTGACACTCAGGGGTTACTTCTGGCTATTCGCTCAGAAGTCGCTCCTGGCAGGCACGGGGGACCATATGGGGAACCAGGGGATCGAACCGTGGTCTGTCCTAGGTTAGCACAGGCACCTTTATCTCCAGTGCCACCGCCCGGCCCCCTCAACTTCTTTTTTATTACAATAATCATTATGCTCCTTTGGCATTTCTTAGTAGCTGGTTCTGGGGCTCATAAAATTGAACAAATATACTGATGTCTGTCTAACTTTTAAGTTCGCTATGGCAATTTACTTCAATATTCTAAGCTCTCACATTTTTTAAGGTCAGATGAAAATAGAAATAACTACCTTGGAAATTTGTTTTGAAGTATAGAATGGTGCTTGAAATAAAGTAACATCTCAAGACAAAGGCCATTCTTCATTTTAAAGTCCTGCCCACTGTCTCAAAGTTTTAGGGCTTCACAGTTCCTTTTACAAACGTAAAACGGTTTTATTTTCTTCAGATTTTAGAAGTCAAGTTCAGTGCAATGAAGTTAATTAAGAAGCAATCCCAGGGTAAATGAGGGACAAAACCCATAATATATATTAATATGCTTATAGTTAAACATAATTTCCCATTTTTTCTTTTCTTTTCTTTTCTTTTTTTTTTTTTATTGGAGTCACACCTGGCAGTGCTCAGGGGTTACTCCTGGTTCTGCACTCAGAAGTCGCTCCTGGCTGACTCAGAGGACCATATGGAATGCCAGGAATTGAACCGCAGTTTTTTGTGTTTTGTTTT
>PVKC010002908.1:0-41099 GCA_004027635.1 Crocidura indochinensis
AGCCAGGTGTTATCCAAAAATAAACAAACAAAAAACAAAAAATTAAAAAAACAATATACTGCAAAGGAAAAATATTAACATATCATAGCTGGAATTATTGATTTCAGATTTTCTCTATAAGAAAAACCCAATTTGATTATTCTTAAAGTTAGAATAAGCAAATTAGTTCATGAATAAATTTCATTAAAATATTAGCTTAAAAATTAACCCGATTATACATTCTCCTGCCTGCTTAAGGATAGAATGCTTTATTTTTTTAATTCTGTGTCACCAATACAATAGTTATCACATTTTGTTAGAATAATTTTAGCTTCTAAAATGATACTCTAAAGGCTTTTTTATTTGACTAGCTCTGTTTGACTCTCTACTGAATGTGCAGCCTGCTATGTTTAATAACAAAAAGTAAATAGAAGACCATGTCCACTTAAATTTCCTCTTATCAACTTATATCTATGAATTAAGTTATTCTAATCTGCAATGGTTTGAACATTGTTTCATCTTTTAATTAAGTGAAAAAATCAGGTAAAGTGACACTTGTTTTTTCAATCAGAAGCTGTTTATGTTTACTTCCAGAGACATGGCTAAATTTTGTACAGTTTTTTTGCTGGAAATTTGTTTTTAGATAAGTGGAAATTTCTTTTTCTGCATTATCAAATTTTCAAATAAAATACTATCTATAGGGCTGAAGCAGTGGCACAGGGCATAAGGCGTCTGCCTTGCATGTGTTAGCCTGGGTCAGATCCCCCAGCGTCCCATATGGTTCCCCAAGCCAGCAACAACAGGAGCAATTTCTGAAAGCATAGCCAGGAGTAACCGGATATCACCAAGTATGGCCCAAAAACAAAAACAAAAACAAAAAAAATTACTACGTATACAAATCATAAAGCTATAGCAAACAATAATCAGTATCATTATCAACTTTGATTCCAAATTTAGCTCAAAAACTTTATTTTTGTTTGGCTATAGGAAACAATAATCAGTATCATTATCAACTTTGATTCCAAATTTAGCTCAAAAACTTTATTTTTGTTTGGTGAAATAATCAGTACACCTGCTTGAAATTTTTGTTTTGTTTTGTTTTTGGTTTACACTCGGCAGCATTCAGGAGTTACCCTGCCTATACGTTCAGAAATCGCTCCTGGCAGGCTCAGTGGACCATATGGGATGCTGGAATTCAAACCTGCATGCAAGGCATGCCTTTATGCTACCTTTATGCTATCTCTCCGGCCCCTTGAATTTTCTTATGTAAGAACATGTGATGAGTGTACAGGGGTTAAAAGCAGTAATTCTCATTTCTTTCTCCTGCACATCAATATGGTGGTCCTCTTAGCACAACATAATCTGAGCACCAATGGGTATCACCCCAAATCCTCCTTCCTCCCAAATTAAAGGACATTAAATTTATACTTTGAAAGATGAGCTTAAATAAATGCATACCACAGACCATAGGTATTTAAGAAACTTGAACTTTGGAAATGTTAAACATTAGTAAAATATCAGATTTTATAAATCGTATTTAATGACAAGTTAAATCAGATATGCCATTTGTATAATAAAACTAATAGCACGGGAGCCAGGGCGCGGCCAGCGGCCCCCCCTCGCCCATCGCGCATCTCATGTTCGTGGGGCACCTGGTGCTAAACCATTCCTAGACGACCTGCTTCTGGGTCAGGGTTTCGTACGTAGCAGAGCAACTCTCTCGCTGCAATCTATTGAAAGTCAGACACAAGGGTTTGTAAAAAAAAAAAAGTAAAAGAATAATAATAAAAATAAAAAAATAAAAATAAAGTTAAAAATAAATAAATAAATAAAAAGTAAAGAAAAAAGACAAAAAAGGAAAAACTAATAGCAAACTCAAATGAATTTTAACATATCTAATAGAATATTTTGAATTTTGAAATCTTTATTTTTGAACTTTTATTCATGGTTTAATGTTAATTAAACATTTCTACTTTGTTTTAATTTATTTACAATTTTAAAATGAGAATTATCTTTTATAAGCCATGAAAACAGAAAATTCATCTTTTTGTTATTTAGAAAAAATATTCTTTTTGTTTGTTTTTGGGCCACATACAGTGGTACTCAGGGGTTACTCCTGGCTCTGCACTTAGAAATTGCTCTTGGCAGGTTTGTGTACCATATGGGATGCCAGGGATTTAATGCGGGTGCATCCTAGGTCATCTGTGTGTAAGGCAAAAAACTGCTATCATCCGACCCCTAGAACAACTATATCTGTCTGTTACATCAATAACTAGGGAGTTAAACTTTTCCAGTCCAAGTATTTTTGCACTCTGACCCCTACAACAACTATATATAACTGTTTGTTAAATCCATAACTAGCGAGTTTATCCTTTAGAGAGAAACAAACCTTCTCTCCTGCTAATCCCAAAGTGGGATTCATTAAATTAAAACTACTTAATACTACAATCAACAAGATTCTATTCCAAAAGAAACTGCCCAATATCTAAAGTCATATCATGAAACAAATTTCAGAAATCTGAAAGTTTTCTGTAATCTTATATCATATGAAAGCAAACACTGTAAAAAACTGATGTTAAATGAACTTCTTAACATTTTGAGAACTTTATATTATTTTTAATATACCCATTCTATTGTGATTTTTAATACAATACTATTACTATATTGAAATTATTTGAGAAGGAATTGTACATCAATAGCCTTATGGCTCTAGAATCAATTAAAAAAATGCTTTCAAAGTCCTAGGTCTTGCATACCTAACCTAGAAATTTTTATAAAAATCACCCCTTGAGGGGCAGGAGTGGTGGCACGGTTCAATTCCCTGGTGTCCTTATAGTTCCCCAAGCCAGGAGCAATTTCCTAGCACTTAGCCAGGAGTAACACCTGAGCATCACTGGGTGTGGCCCAAAAACCAAAAAAGTAAAAGGAAAAAAAATCACCCTTGAAATAAGCCAATTCCATGAAAACTTGCAAGTATTCTTTGCAGATAAATCCCTAGGAAAGTAGTTATTAGTTGTGCTAGGTACAATTTATCAAGGTTTTATTTCATATTTAAGTTTTTTAGCACTTTTTCTTTGGAGGGGGCAGGTGATACATATTTCTGTGCTCAGAGTTTACTCCTGGTTCTAAATTTAGCGATTACTCCTCGAAGTACTCAGGGAACTATAGGGGGTGCCAGGGACTGAACCTGGAACAGCCATATGCAAAGCAAGCACCATATTTCCTATCCTCTGTAATATCTCACTAGCCCTTCTATTTTTTTCCTTGATCTTATTATCATCTTCAATGTGCACTACTGCTTTTCAGGAATTCAGAGACAAAACCAGGAAGTAAAAACACTAAAAAAACCACAAATGGGCCAGAGAGATAGCATGGAAGTAGGGCGTTTGCCTTGCATGAAGAAGGATGGTGGTTCGAATCCCGGCATTCCATATGGTCGGTCCCCTGAGCCTTCCAGTAGTGATTTCTGAGTGTAGAGCCAGAACTAACTCCTGATTGCCACCAGGTGTGACTAAGGATAATAATAATAATAATAATAATAATAATAATAATAATAATAATGTATAAAAAACCAGAATAGTTTCTAACAATCCATATGACATCTCTAACTGCAATAAGAACTGCTCTATTATTTTTGTCCTTTCTGATTGTATATCAGTGTTTATAATCCAAAATTAGGATTCAAAATTTTTTTAAAAAAGATGAATATCTATGAATTAAAAAAAATTAAAACCTTGAAAAAAATGATAATAGATGATTGTTGACTGAATCTTCAATATGAAAACTCATATTAGAAATAACATCTAGGGCCGGGCGGTGGCGCTAGAGGTAAGGTGCCTGCGCTAGCCTTGAACGGACCGCGGTTCGATCCCCCGGTGTTCCATATGGTCCCCCAAGCCAGGAGTGACTTCTGAGTGCATAGCCAGGAGTAACCCCTGAGCGTCACTGGGTGTGGCCCAAAAACCAGAAAAAAAAAAAAAAAGAAATAACATCTGATAAAAACCATTTAACAAGTATCTTTATTTCCTCTTTCTTAGTCATTGTGTCTTTCACCAAAGCAGTGTCTGCCCCAAAACAGTGTCATCTCCATAGAAAATATTGAAATCGTTCACTGTTTTGCTTCAAACTGTTACTGAGATTCAGTTATTTTTGTATAAGGAACAATTTAATTATCTTCAGATATGTTAGTTATGATTCAAATTACTTTAATTCTTTCTTTTATCTCTCAGAGCTGGATAGATATTATACTGTGAGGAAAGAGCTTGCCTTGCTTGTGGCTACCCAAGTTCAAACCCTAGCAAACATCTGGTCTCCATAACGTATCAGGAGTGATCACTGAGTGGAGATTCAGGAGAAAGCCCTGAGTACAACTGGGTGTGACCCAAAATAAATAAAATAAAATAAAATAATAAAATAAAATCTTTTCTCACCATACTACTCCACCCTCTTCTTTATTCTGGGCCCTTGGCCAGAGACAACATAGACTTTACCCAGAGGTGCTTTTGTTTACATGATCCCCTCTGAATGTTACTTGAATTTTCCAAGCTAAGTCCCTATTTTTATTGTTTTTGGGCCACATCCAGAGGTGCTCAGACATTACTCCTGGCTCTGCACTCAGAAATCAATCCTGGCAGGTGCAAGGGACCATATGGGATCAAACCTGAGTCAGCTGCATGCAAGGCTTACATGCTGTGCTATCACTCCTACCCTTAAATCTCTATAACACTTTCTCTACAAAACTGCCTTCTCCTCCCTCTCTTAAGAGTATGATGAGGATTCCTCTGTTTTTTGTTCTTGACTATTTTTCATACTGCTTTACTTAAAAAAAAAATCCCCACTTTTCTCCTCTTATTTTATTAATTTTGACTTGCCCAGAGAATGAAGTCAGTGCTTCACACATGTAAGGCAGGCATTTTAACACTGAGGAACACCCTGGAAAGGCCACTCCCTCCCAATTCCTTCTTAGTTTCTAACTTCTCGAAGTCTTACCTCTGCATACAGCAATTTGCACTAGTTATTTGTGGACTACACTCACAAGGGAATAATTGTATCTGTTATAGTTGAGCTATGCTAGATAAAATAGAGGGAAGTCTTCATTTTACTAATCCCAAAATATAATAGAAATTACATAAGAGAAATTATATATACTTTGGCTATATAAAATTATTGGATTATGTAAGTCATTTACTATATCTGGAACTTACTAGAAATGCAAGCTTTTAATGCTTTGTCATTAGGATGCTGAAGCCTAAACTGAAGCATTTTTGAATTTTGAGATGTATTCTAAAACTCCATCCATTTATACATCCATCCATCCATGCATCCATCCAAGACTTCTTCAGATCTCTTGCAACTTTAATATCTACAACTGTCTTTGGAAATTGGATTAAAAATATAGAATGCCCTATAGTCTTTAATACTCTTTAATAATTCAAACTGCATATAAAAGAATGGCTTGAGGAATGTACATAATAGCAAGAAACTCATAAATACTCAAAAAGTTTGAGTATTCTGGTATTTGTTAAAATTTTATTAGGTTTGTGTTTAGTTTCTGTCTGAAAAAAAATACAAGGCATACAGATAAAAGGGACCAAAAAGAGTGACTAAAAAATTAAAATTGTAGAAAATCAGATAAATTAAAAGGCAAGTCATTTTTAATTTCTAGAAAATGTATGTCAATAATAATGACATTCTTACACACATCGTCATTTACCTTGTGACCCTGCGTAACAAAAACAGGCATGAACACCTAAAAAACTACATAATTTTAGCATGTCAATAATTCTAAAGTTTACCTTTGTTTCTGTTGCATGGGTTGTTGTCTCATAGCCATATATTGCATGTCTTCTTGTAGACGATTAAGAGGAGAATCTGGCTTAACACGAATCCCATAGTAATGGTACTTGGAGTTTCCTCTTTATGAAAGAAAAAAAATCAGACATAAAATAAAATCAAACTAATAATTACATAGAGTATGCCTTTACTGCCTACTGTAAGAAAATGAGCAGTATATAATAAAGTTATATACTTATAATTTACCTAATTCTGAATTTGTATATTTTTATGGGAACTATATTAGAAGTAAAATAATATTCTCTATCAACCAGCAAGAAGCCTATTCTAAGGAAAATATTTCCTTTTAAACCTTCACCTAAATATTAACAGTTAATTTATTAAAATTTTCATTTTTATATGCATATATATTTATATAGTTTGTTGTGACTAAATGCAGAACTCAAATTATTCTATTTTTCATTTAATTCAGAAAGAGAAATGGTGGCAGCATTTTCTGACTAACAAAAAATTAATTTTTTAAATAATTTTTATTGTGATCAAAGTGAATTATAAGTCTTTTGCGGTAATATTTACGGTGCTTAGTGACAAAGAATTAGGACCATTCCCATCATCATTGGATCATAGTAAGAGATTATAAAATAAATAAGGCCTCCCAATTTTTACCACAGGCTGTGTTCCTCACACAGACTGTATAGAAAAAGCAGGTACAGTAAACGCACCCTATATACACTTCAACCCAGATCCTTGCCTGGTCTGGATTGGAAATTGGGGACAAAAAAAAAAAATATATATATATATATATTAAATAAACATTATGTAATATTGTCGTATTTATATGAAACACAAAAATTTAATTCTATTGTTACAGTTTAGATAACATGGTTACAATAGTGTTAACTATGTTTTTGATTTTGGTTTTGGGGCCACACCTGGTGGTGATCAGGAGGTTACTCTTGGCTCTGTGCTCAGAAATCACTCCTGACAGACTCTGGGAACCATATGAGATTCCTGGGATTGAACTCTGGTACTTCCCGGGTTGTCTGTGTGCAAAGCAAATGCCCTACTGCTGTGCTATCACTCCAGTTATGGTTTGATGTTACTAGTTACAGCACTTCAATACCACTAATGTTCCTGTAACAATACATGGAGTGTGGATTATTTTATACAAAAATAGAATAAAATTTTACTTCTAAAATAATATCTACATATATTAGGTGATTCCAATACATTTTGAAGGACATTAAAATAATATAAATATTGCTAGTTTTATAAAACAAAGGTATTAGAATAACTCACTGCACCAATTTAGCAAAATACAGTGTGAAAAGTCATAGTTTATCTAAGGGAAAAAAAGGTCTTTGATTTGCAGAGAATTAGACCTTTTCTCTAAATCCTCTGCAGAATAGAGCAAAAACTAAAACCACAAATACACAAACCAAGCTAACTAGTAATGTTCTTTTATGCTAACTTGAAAATTGTAGAGAAGAGAGACAAGAGTTCAAAGCAGGTGAAATTCACCAAGGATACAGCTAATGATAAAGATGCAAGGCAAAATAAGCTCTCATATGAGACTTTAGTTTCTCGTTTCTAGTTTCTTTCTGTTTCCTACAAATAGGCATGTTGATGAGGCTAATGGGGAGACAGTTTCTAATATTCCATTAGAGATGCTGAGGGGAAATCAGCATGTTTCATGATCTTGCTTGCTTAACTTATTTTGGAGAAGGGATCTAACAATAGAGATCTTTTGATTTGCCTCTATTTAGAAACAAGGCAGAATTATCTATATTTAACTCTAGGTCAAACTTTAGACAAGGCATTGATAAGATTGATAAAAACATACCAGATAATTTTACTGATAACAAATATACATTTAGCTTATTTTACTAAAAGTATCTAACTCTGATTGTAATCCTGTTCTGATAACATAGTTTGAAGATGTAGAAAATTATACTCCTAAAATATACACAGTAAACTAATTGCTTCAATTTTAAAAAATATCTGAGTTTAGTTTACCTCATGATTTACATTCCTTTTAGTTCATTGGCTTAAAATAAGTAAATAAAAATAATGAAAAATAAAAGGTATAAGTTTTTGTGGTAGAAATTCTTTTATCTGATCCCTTTAACTGTCAATTTTCTACTATAATTAGAGTTCTGTTATCTTTATATATTTTTAAAACTTCTCCATTGAATTTTTTGTTACTTCTTTGTTACTCTAGGCTTTGCTTTCTATCCTTAATTGCAACACTACATACAAATTTAGAGGAAACAGGGAGACATAATTACTATAGTGGGGGGGGCATCTAAAAGTAAAAGCTAAAATATTGCCATAAGTACTTAAAATATGGATTCTACTCATTCACAAATCCAAACAACCCCAATTTGTCCCTTTCTATTTGAAAGATTTTTTCAAGGTTTAAATGGAGCCTGAAAATAGGATCCTTTGAAATCTCTTTCTAACAAAAGAAGCACAATACCACTATTAGAATGTTGAATAAAGCCCAAAGTTTCAAAATATTGGCATGGTATGCATAACTAGTGAGCCATCAGCTGGAAATAGTAGGTTAGGCCTCTAAATAATGATTTTATGGTTCAGAAAAAAATGGAGAGAAATAAAAATACTTTTTTCTAGGTACTGGAAGTAGTATGAAGAGATAATCAGTTTAAAATACACTATTTTCTGAAGTATAGGGAAATGAAACTGTATTTATTAAAAAGCTGAACCTTCAGCAATCTGAAAGCTATAGAATCACATAAATGTAACAGAAAGGAATAATTCACATATTGAAAACATATAGACCATTTAAATTCCTCAAATCAAAACATCCTTTTTAATATAAATAGTCAATAATATTTTATAGTTCATACAGTTTATAAGTTCAATTACTCCACCTTTATTTTCTTGAAAAAGCTAATATCTCTTCTAGAATACTATAAAGTTGTAACTTGTAATAAATTACATACATATCTACTACCTGTTATACAGTATATCTTTATATCTTTAGTTTTATGCTTGCTAATACAAATTACTATAATATTTAAAAATCAAAAATATTCATTTTACCAGTTACTTAATTATGTTATGACAATTTGTAAAATTGATAAAAATAGCAAAAAATATAGCTTCTAAATATTATCTTCATCATTTTTGATTCACAAAACACTCCTTTGTTTTAAAAAAATAAAACTAAGAATCTTCTTTACACTATTGGCTATTGCTTTCCAATGTGAAGGAACTGTACCCACTATATAAGAATTTTCATACATACACATTCAGAGGCCCGGGACATAGCATGGAGGTAAGGAAATTGCCTTTCATGTAAAAGGACATTGGTTCGAATCCCGTTGCCCCATATGGTCCCCCGTGCCTGCCAGGAGCAATTTCTGAGCATGGAACCAGGAGTAACCCCTGAGCACTGCTGGGTGTGACCCAAAAACCAAAAAAAAAAAAAAAAAAAGAATTTTCATACATACATATTCAGAATCAAGAGTTTAAAAATGCAAAAAGCAGATAATTAAAACCATTTCATAAGAAAAGTTTCAAAGATCTCATTTTCAAATTCACAAAATTATTTTGTTCTCCAGAAATGAAATAAAAATCAACCATAATTTATATAAACTTAATTTTTTTGGATCACCCTGTTGTGCTCAGGGATTACTCCTTGCTCTCACTCAGGAATTACTCCTAGATGGTCCTGGGGGCCTTATGTGTACCCGGGTATGCTGCAAACAAGGCAAAGACCCTACACTCTGTTCCACTGCTCTATCCCCAGACTTAATTTCTTAGCGTATTCCAATAGTATAATTGTGCACAATAATGTCAAGGTAATTCTGCTAGAATTGAGTTACAATTTTACTTATTATTTTATTTTACTCATAAATGATCATAATTACTTTCAGAAGAATAAGCTAACATTTTTAAAGCATATGTAAATCTTATTTGGTTATTTTCATAGGACTTGAGAATCAACTCTTAACAAAGCTTTGCTCAGTTGATGCTGGGACAATGTATCATTTGATTAGGAAGCAACATTAAATAATGATCTTTCATTTAATGAGTAATTTTATAAAATGAGCCAATGCGTCATTATTTCTTCTTTATGTGTTTTCCATAATCAAGCATTATTACTCAATAAACCGAACTACTCTTAACTTTACAAAAGAGAATTTTATAATCATACTTCTCAATACCAACCTAGTTCCCAATCTCCTGGTTCGTAGCCCCATGAAAATTGATCTTATTAGTTTTCCAAAAGAAGCAGCATTGACTGGATCCAGCTTGTGTTCCTGACAGTGTCGTAGGTAGTGGTTGTATAGAGTGCTTCTGGGAAGGCTCACTCCTTCTGCTGTCTCATAATTATCCAAGAGCCACTGGAGCTAGTATAATTAAGACAGTAAACACACACACACACACAAAAAAAAAAACCATATCATTTACCAAAATATCTATAGGATACTGTAAGAAGAATATATACAAAAATTCTTAAGATTTTTATCTAATCTTCTAAAAGGACAAATAATTATAATTAAAGGTCAGTCATCTGACCTGAAAATGCTCAAAAACACCGTAAAAGGTAAAAAATAATTTATGATCACATATCATGCTATTAATTCCAATATTTAAGGACAGAAATACTAATATTTTCTGAATGACTGCTATTTGGAGATAAATTTCTCCCATTAATTCAAGTAATTACATTTACTGATCATTAATATAATTTGTTATTGCCATGAAATGAAATATATCACCAAGGTGGGAGCATGGCCCAGTGGTGCTCAGAAATTACTCTGGGTTCTGTACTCAAGGATCATTCCATGAGGTATATGGGATACTGGGGAATGAGCCTGGGTCAACCACATGCAAGGTAGCCATGCTACCCACTATAATATTGCTCCAGACCCAGATTCTATTCATTTTTACAGACTCTAATTTTTTAGCTGAAATTAACACAATACAATAATGGTATTATTTACCAAAGTAATAAATAAAAGCCACTTATTTCTTCAGAAGTAGAGTTCATTAGAGACTAATTAAAAAACAACATGGCATGTGAGTCTGAGCGATAGTACAAAAAATAAGGTGCTTATTCTACATTAGGTCTCCCAAGGACTACCAGGAGTGAACTCTAAGCATAGAATCAGGAGTAAGTTCTAAGAGCCAACAGATGTTGGCCCAAAATAGTAAAATCAAAAATCAAAAACATTTTTTAAGTTCAAAATTTGAAGTTTTACTTTCTCCTGTTCTTAAAAACAAATATGCCTTGAAGGGAAAAGACAGATAATATATGGTTTAAGTCACATAAGACTTGCACATGGCCAACCCTGGTTCCATTTCCAGCATTAGTTTGTCTCCCAATTATTACTGGGAGCTTCCTGAGAGGTCTCAGAGCTCTGCTAACTGTGGCTAAAGCAAATTGCCAGCAACATAAAGTCTGAACAATATCACATTTTCAAGCCTTCACAAGGAACGATTGGGCAGAGAATCATTCAGGGAGGATCCTCCCCACAATTCACATATCATATTCTTTGACAGATGAAATATGAAATACATTTTAAAATCTAAACACAAGTATATTAGTATGTCCAAAAGCTACAAATTCAAGGTATGAATCTGTTTACTAAACAAAAAAATGAAAATTAAAATACTTAAATTTCTTTCAGATGGTCACTTACTGTCTTAATGCTTGTTGAATCTGATCTCCAATACATATATATTTAAATTTTATTTTATTGAAACCATTATGATTTACAAAGTTCTTCATTGTTGGGTTTCAGACATGCAATGAATTAGGGCCAATCCCATCATCAGTGTTTATCTCTCTCCACCCATATTTCCAGAATGCAACCCACACCAGCACTCTTTTCCCCCCATTCCAACCCTGCCAGTATAACTGGCCCATTTTGACTTTAGTTTGGATATTTAATGTTTTCTAATTACTTATATACCAGTTATTACCTTCATAAAAATTGCAACAATTTCACATTTCTTTTAACAAAATCACATCATAAATGAGAAATGTTACAGACTTGACAATTTACAATCAATTCAAGTTAAATATTGAGCATCACCTATAAATTTTGCAATGTGCTAGGCAAACAGTGATAAAAAAAGGAATGTTATATCATCTTGTTCTTTCAAAATTTACAATCAAGTTCCAAAAATGACAGCATATACCTTAAAATGAATTAAGGAATTTCTCAGTTTTGATTATATAAGTCAAGAATGGGGCTTTCATTTCATTTCATTTTGAACTTTGAGACTCAATATAAAAATTCACTAAAAATTATTTTTGGAGTTGCTGTTTTTAAACAGGAAACATTTTTTCCAAAACCACTTTATTACCAAATATTCCTACACGATGCTGTCAAATTTCAATTTATATATATCAACACACCCATAAAATACAGAGGATTACAAGATAGAACAAAATACTTTTACAGGGGGCTGTGCTACAAATAAAATTCATCTTCTGGAGGGAAGACTGCAAGTATCTATGGAGCACCTATTTTTAAAATTTTTAGCATATGATTATTGACAGTAAACAAATTATTGCCACTTAACAGTTATAATCTCACCCAAAACTTTCATTTTTAAAAGGTGAAAAAATAAACATTTAATTCTATAATGATAAAAAAATACAGGACAAGTTTTGATGTATGAATCATTTTTAAACTTATTGTCATAAGCAAGATTTTTTAGAGGCACTCAGACATGATTTTTGAGATTTCAAATAGCAAACAGAAATGAGTTCACTTATACATATTCATTTAGTGTAAAAGAAAAGGAAAACTGATTGGAAAATCATGCTATTAAGACTAAAACTAGAAAATTGTCTACAACATATATGTGTGTGTCAGGGGTTGTATTCAAGAAATCTCTTCAGCACTTTTTTTTTTTTTTTTTGGTTTTTGGGTCACACCCGGCAGCACTCAGGGGTTACTCCTGGCTCCACGCTCAGAAATTGCTCCTGGCAGGCACGGGGGACCATATGGGGTACCGGGACTCGAACCGATGACCTTCTGCATGAAAGGCAAACGCCCTACCTCCATGCTATCTCCCGGGCCCCTCTTCAGCACTTTTTAAATTTTAAGAATTTGTTATGAATACAAATGACATCTTGTGCCCTATGACACATAAAACAGGGCATTGCACACATCTCTATCACTTAAAAAGAGATGAATGGACTCTGAAACCATTATTTCCTTACTTGATGAAATTAAGTTAGTTCTGGGAAATCACAGTGTACAGTATATGCTGGGTAATCCATATTGAGATGAAAGATCCATATACAAAGAGACTTCCACTGGGTATAGTAATTTTACAAAAAAATAATAGAGAATATAGAAAAGAATCTAGGCCTGTGATATACATAAAGACAAAGGAAAAATTAAGAAAAGTCTCCAAAAAGTCAAACATCTAAAAAATGTTAACTATTATTGGAAATAGCAATGGTTTATAACTGACCAATGAAGTACCCACATCTATAAGCATACACAAAATGTGGAGTTAAACATCAGATATGTATATCTGATGCGTAAGCATCTTAATAAAAGTGCAAAATATCAATGGAAAAACAGATAAGAAATGTTTAAAAAGCCAACTATTCTTTTTTGTTAATGAGCAGAATATACAGCTATAGTGTAAACCTTAGTTTAAAAGACATTATTCTTGAAAAGTAGCAATAATCAATTTTTATAATATTAACTACAAAATAAAAGCACAGGACTTTAACCTTTATTTTACCATCTCATTTTTCTTTTAAAGCAATCTCCAGGTTTCCCCTTTTCTTTTAAATTAAAACAAAACAAAACAAACAAACAAACAAACAAACAGAAAAAAACCAAAGGTAGACATTGCATTTAATCATGGATGTTTCAGTAAGGAAGTTTGCCAAAAACTGATCCTGGAAATCCACAAATACATGTAAATTGGATTAGGATCAACCGGTTAAGATACTAAGGTTTAAGTGAGCTTTAAAATCGGCATTTTATATGGCAGCATTTAACCTTCAAGTTTTGATACAGAGATAGAATTGTAGATCAGACATTCTAGTCTAAAACATGATCAAAGAAACAACTAATTATGCTGGAAAAAAAAAACTTGGCAGTTAAAAGTAACCCGAAGATATATACACTAGATACTTTGATTCTCAAAGAAATGTAAAGCCTATTCTAAGACAAACTGTTTCTGTTGGTTTTGTCTTTAATAAATTATAGTTGAATATCAGAATTCAGTATTTGAACGTTTGGTAAATCAGAACTAAACTACTACTATTTTTGCCTTTCCTTAATACAATGTCTTATTAAATATTTGCTTACATCCGTAGTGTTAAATGCCCATAAAATATCATAGAACTTTTAACCTTTATTTTTAAAACCTAATTATTCTACTAATGAAAGAAAGAACTTTATCTAAGGATGGAGACCAAGATAATTGCATCTTTCAACCTTTGCATTTAAGCTATATTAATCAGAATAGATTAAGGAAAATGAACAGTTCCAATTTTTCCCAAAGGGAAATACTGATTGACAAATTAAAAAAATACAGATTGCACTCCCCAATTAACATCTAAATGTAACATTTGGCATTTTTCCCCAGATGGATTATTATCCATTAGAATTCTTTTAAGTTCAGTTCACTGATGATATGCATTTTGACAGGTTATTTCTAGCATAACTTATATTTACAATACAGTAAAATCAGGGAGAACGTATATAAAACACATTTTATTCTCTAAGCTGAATATATTTTAGTAGCTAACACTGGCAAAAATTGTAAATTATTTGCTATATATATCAAGTTTATAAAATAAATGACTAAGTTTTTTTATATACTTTAACTGGATTTTTCTTAAATGCACAAGTTGAAGAATACTATGTGAAAATTGAGTTAAGAACATTTTGTATTTAAATTTACAATTTCAAATAACCCAGTTAGATACAATATAACTGGTAGGTTCCAATTTAAATTGTATTATAGTAGATGCAGTTCACTAATTGCAGCTGAAAAGGAGTAGGAAATAAATCTAAGTCTTCAATGAAGAGAATTAAGGCATTCTAATTTGACATAGATATCATTTAGCCATTACACCTTCACATATAAAATGGAAAAAACAAAAATGATCATATTAATAGACTCAATATTCCCAAGCAAAATAAAAAAACATCACACCAAAATACTATGAGATGAAAATACTAATGCTGGATATAGTTTTTAAAGTGATAGAATGGAGTAAAATCACCACTATGTAGCATTAAACGGAAGAACATACCTGGGGAAATGACTGTGCATTCTATTATTTACCAATATACATTACTTATTCAAATGAAGATAGGGAAAGAACATTTTCTATCAATGATGCTAATAAATGGAAGCACTAAAATAAACTTGATTAAAACTAATGTAGGTATGAATCCACATAAGAAAACACGTGATTAGAAAAGTTACTTAGTATTTACCGTGCTCTATTACTTCCATTCATTCATTTGGCAAATATCTAGTGGACAGTTACTATAAGAGATGCATTCATCTATACAATAGGTATATAATGGTGCACAAAACACAAAATCTGGGGCTGAAGCAACAAAATATAGTATATAATGCATTTGTCTTTCATGTAGCCAAATTGGATTCAACCCAGGCAACCCATATGGTCCCGTGAAAACTGCCAGGAGCAATTCCTGAGTGCAGAGCCAGGAGTAACCCCTGAGCACTATCAGGTATCCCCCCCCCCCCAAAAAAAAAACCAACAACAACTGAAAACAACATAAAATCCTTACTCTCTCTTTGAACTTTACTTTTTTACCTTATTTATATATTTATTAATAAATTGATTGGTTTGGGGACCATACCAGGCAATGCTCATGGGTTACTCCTGGCTCTCAGCTCAGAAATCGCTTCTGGCAAGCTTGGGGACCATATGGAATGCCAGGAATCGAACTGAATTCGTCCTGGGTCAGCTGCATGCAAGGCAAATGCCTTATAGCTGTGCCACCTCTCCGATCCCTTTCTTTGAATTTTAATTTGTTAATGAATATTTATTATTTGCCTGTGAGATCTTCCAGATACTAAGAAAATTGCAATTAAGTTCATATTATTAATAGAATATATATGATGGTCATTATAATTGTACTTGGTCACAAATGGGAGGACATAATAAAGGCACAAAATAGGTTTTTAGACATAGTACTAGGATGATGATAGAAACAAAACAATACTGATTAAGTATTATACTGAAAAAATAAATAGATTTAAAAAACTCCGTCTCCACCTTGTAATGTATAGAAAGATTAGGGGACGGAGAGATAGCATGGAGGTAGGGCGTTTGCTTTGCATGCACAAGGGCGATGGTTCAAATCTCAGCATCCTATATGCTCTCGAGACTGCCATGAGCTATTCCTGAACGCAGAGCCAGGAATGACCCCTGTGCGCTGCCCGATGTGACCCAAATCCCCCCCCCCAAATAAATAAAATAAAGATTAAAAAAAAAGTACTCAGAATCCAGAGTGCTAGCCATTACACCATGGGGCCACAGATAAATAAAAATAAATAAATAAATAAATAAATTTTAAAAAGTACTCAATTGGATTCTAACAAGAGAACATAGTTTATTTGATTTATCCTCAAAAAGGCATTTAAAAATATAATCAATTGTATAATGAAAAACTAATTATATTTTGGGGCCGGGCGGTGGCGCTGGAGCTAAGGTGCCTGCCTTACCGCGCTAGCCTTGGATGGACCTCGGTTCAATCCCCTGTGCCCCATATGTTCCCCCAGGCCAGGGGCGACTTCTGAGTGCATAGCCAGGAGTAACCCTTGAGCGTCACTGGGTGTGGCCCAAAAAAACCACAAAAAAAAAAAAAAAAAGAAAAACTAATTATATTCCAAATAGAATAACATTTGTCTTTTAGTTCCAATATTACAATTATTTTTTTAACTAGTATATGTGCCATGTAAGAGAGGCAGTACAGGGGTCAGGGCACTTGTCCTGCATGTATGTGGTCAGTCTTGGTATGATACGTGGTACTAAACATGGCCCTAGCACTACTGGGAAAAAAAAAAAACCTGAACATAGAGACAAGAGTGGTTCATAAACTCTGCTGGATATGGTTCACCACCTCCCCCCAATGACCTTTAAAAGATTTAGTAAATACTGGACAAATGTCCTTGATAATTTACTCCAAATACTGTCCAAATAATCATTTGCAGAAATTGCTGAATCAGGGAACCAGCATTATAAAGCTAAATTTTTCATAATTTTAAAGAATGTTACAAATCTCAATAAATCTCTATTTTGCTTAAGATAGCAAGGGTTAGGGGCCTGGGAGATAGCATAGAGGTAAGGTCATCGGTTCGAATCCCGGTGCCCATATGGTCCCCCGTGCCTGCCAGCAGCAATTTCTGAGCATGGAGCCAGGAGTAACCCCTGAGCACTGCCGGGTCTGACCCAAAAAAAACCAAAAAGATAGCAAGGGTTAAAGGTAACTCACACTTTGCAGAAATTGACAATATTTAACATTTTATAATACATATCCACAGGCATTTACTTTTCTACAAAATTAAAAATAACTGATTAGATTAACAGAATCTAAAAATGCCCTAGATGGTGCTTATCAACTAGAATGCATGCTGTAACTTAATCCAGTCAGGGCTAATAAGACACAGGAGCATCATAAGCTTTCCAAGAAGAATAAGAAGACAGCAGCAGGCTCTTCTTAACGAAACTTGACTGCAGCAGAAACACAGATTTTTCTCCACCATTTTACATATATAATTTGACTTATTAGTATTTCTAAAGACTTGATAAAAATGCATTTTAAGTAAATTTAATGCCACCTCTAAGGCACAATAAAAAGTATGAGAATATTAAGGTAAAGATTAACATTACATTTACAACAGTTACACCCACTTTTACAATGTACCTAAAAACTTCTTATAGTTGTATATTATACATATGATTCACCTTGCTAAATAATACAAAACATGAAGCCAGGGAGTAACAGTCATCTGATGTTTATGCACCTTAATTTACACATTCATTAACTACTATTTCATGAATCCTACAAAAAGAAAATAATTTCACAGAAACTTCAACAGATATAGTTTCAAGCAAATAAACAAATCAATAAAAATATAAAAAGAAACGTTCCACAGTATTGTTCCACAGTATTGTAGTATGAAACAGCTACTTAAAATGGATCATTGAAGTTAAAATTAAACATCACACATTATAATAAACCATGGATCTCAAATGTATAAAATATGAATTAAATATCAAAACTCCAATTCACACATAAGTATAAAAATTCAAAATAGAAAAACAAAAATTTCACATTTTTCCCCTGTCCCAGATTTTTTTTATAAAAAAGCTTTCACCAGTCATTTTCAAAACAGAAATACCAGTAGTGACCATCGATCCCTCCCCAAACATACAACCTAATATATACAAGTCAGACTTTACACACAATCACAGACTCATGCTAACATAGCAGAAAGTTATGAAACACATAGAAGAGTGACATTAATTTTCTGAAATGGGGAAATAGTATTTCTTATGCTATTATAAAATATAACATCATTTAAAGAATCTCCCATGATTTTTCTTTCAAAATGTAGGTATTTTCCAAGTTAGCATATTTAATTTTTATTTATCATGATTTTTCTTCAAAACTAAAAAATTTATTTTCTTTAATTAGTCAGAACACAAATCATAAATTATCCTAGAATATGGACCTAATTTTTTGCTTGACTTTAGGCTACATCTAGTGATGCTCTGGATAATTCCTAGCTCTGCATGAAGGAATTCTTATTCGGGATTAACTGAAGTTGGCTTGCACACAAGGCAAGCACCCCAACCTCTACAATCTCTCCAGCCCTGTAAGTTTATTTGTAAATTTAAATATCTTAAAAGCTTCGCAAACGATTTCTTCAAAATGAAAAATATAAGCTAAAGATTTCTGGTTTATTTATTTTAATATAAGTGAGGGTGAGTTTGCGTCAGCCTCAGCCATGCTGGGGTTAATCTTGATTCTGTGCTTAGAGGTCATTCCTGACTGATCAGGAGACCATCTGATACTTTGGGATTATGAGCTAGGTGCCAGGAAAAAACTGAGGTATGCTGCATACAAAAAATAAACTTAACCCTTCTATTAAAAATTTTCATTTAAAAAAAAAGGAATTTTATTGAGGTGAATCAGTTGTGGACTTTGTCACAAATTATGTGGAATAATTAAGTGACAATATTTTTTCTTTAGATGAGAATGCTTTGTCAATCAGAAAAAAACCAGTTTTACTATCATACCATTAATGCTAATTTACCATTAGATATTTTGTAAATAGAATTGAATCTTGAGTCTCTTTTCTTTATCTCATATAGTTAAAAATAAAATAAGCTTTACTTAGTATTTTCATTGGTACCCCAAAATTTGAATAATAATTAAAACAGTTTTAGTTTAATAGAGTTATCATTCTTCTTTCTCCACTTATACTTATAATGATGCTACATTTATTAGTGGTTAAAAGTTTCAAGAAATAATTATGATATCCTGATTTGTCTTAATTATTAGTTATATTTTATTTTGCTGCAGCATCATTCCTATTTTGGTCATTTTTTTTAAGTCTTAGAATCTCAAGTTATCTTGGTAGCTATTTCACATTCAACTTATATAGTCTTCTTGCTAAATGAATCATTTTCAAATAATTTATTATTGGGATAACAATTATTATTTTTTCATTTGTTTTCTAAAAAAGAACATTACTAATACAGAAGTAGTAGGTACTACTACTTCTCTGTCTTGAGCATAGGATAGAGATTACGAGCATATGCTTCAGAATAATTATCAATGTTTCAATACTTAAAATCTCAATTTACTTCTTAAACATAAATGTTAGCTTGTTATTAATTTGGAAATATCACCTGTGCCAAATACAGTTTAAGCTTCATAGGGTATTATACTGAGGACTCCACATTTTATATATTCTGTTGTACAAAATAGCCATTAAGTGACAGAGGTCAGAAGAGGCTAGGATAGGAAGGTTAAGAAGCAAAATAAATAAATAAATAAACAAAACAAGCATTAGGAAGTAAGCAACACATGCAGAACAAGCAAGAGATTAGTTTACGTGAAGAAGAGGCAACTTACATGGCTGTTGAGAAGAGAGCTTCTGTGAGTGGACAGACCGTCAGACTTTTGGAGCGTCTCAATCGCCATTTCAATCTGATAATAGATGTCATTAAAAAAAAAAAAAGGGCTCAAGACAAGATAGTAATAAAAAGGCTCTCCAAAGAATTTCTGATCAGAATTTTAAAAGTTCAGTTTTCTTCTTTATTGATGACTAATGAATAGTTCTCACTACAATGTGTATTTTCCCCATCTTCCCCCAGGCCCCAGAAAATTAAGAAAAATAAAAAGCACAATAATAATATGCCCGAGCATAAAAATAGACCTCTTAAAACATCCTGTAGTTATAATCAATTTGGAGACCTGAAGAGCAGGAATCCAATGAACTTTTCTAGTTATATAAAAAAACAACAACAAAAAAACATTTTTAACTTTCAGAATTCCAAGATGTGGAATAGTAACAATTGCCTAGTCTCTCATTTATAGTATTTAATATTTGCTCTATTCTGTTAAGAAAGAAAAATAATACTGCAGATCTCCAGATCTTGTATTTAACATGCATTAGCATTTTAATGCAATGGTTCAAAGATTCCTTTATTAGTGTTCTAAAGTTAAGAATCTATACATTTCTATCTTACTTAAACCGTTTATCAAAATTTGGAGTGTGGAAGGTCATTAGTAAAAGCAAATATTAAGATGAAAGTATGGCTTCTATATTATCTTTTATGATGTGCTGGTATGGCAAAGCTATTAGAAATGGCAGCAGAAATAGAATATAGAAGAGAAAGTAATTCAGAGCCAACAAAGAAAAGGGGCAACCACAGAAATAATTCTATTCTATATGTCATCGTAGCATAAGCAGTTATAGTACCTAATGAAGTAACAGGTGCCAGTAACAATAAAATGTGTTCTTACCTCCTATCTAAAGATATATATTGTTCTAGTTCTAGTTCATTATACCAAGGTTTTAAACAGGTTTCAAACACTTGTATTTGGGTTATGCTAACAAAATTTACCACCACATAAACAGTTACTATTAGCAGTTATAAAATATCAATGTTTTAAAACACAGTTGACTTATTTATGCTTTACATTTGCTATAAAATTAGTGGGATTCCTTGACTATTGCATCACATCGTGTCCCAACAGCAAAGATGAACAAGAATATATCCATAACAAATATATTTTTTTTGTTTTTCTAACAAGTTTTCAATTTCTTTGTAGTATAACACAATATACAGATTATTTGATTCAATTAAATTACATATAAATATTAAATCTAATTTTCTTCTAAACTTTGGAATCAATCACTATATGTCTATTTTATATGTGTACCAAATCACTAATTCTTTACTAGTTTTAATAAAATGTAAGTTAGGTTATACATATAAAGTTAGGATATAAATATATTCTAAAAACAGAAAATTCAAAAGATTATATGAAATGATTTTGTATTTTTATCACCAAATTAATGTTTCTAAAATAAATCTCTCAAATGTTGATATAATTTATCACTATACTTGAAAATAAAATGGATAGTGATAAAGCACAAGTGAATAACATAGAGGAAAGTCATGTAAATGTAATGAGCAAAAAAAAATATTTTGACCAAAATGTTACACTGTAAAAAATATAAGGGACCAGAATATTACATCTTATAAAAGGGTAGAAAAATGTCTTGTTTTCAAAGATAAGACACACACACACACACACACACACACACACACACACACACACAGACACACCACACACACACGAATAATTTTCTCAAAACTCTCATTGGCTATTATGTCTGTTTCTTTCAAAATTTAAATGTAGAAAATTGAGGGTACATTTCTATCAACTATATTAAATATGAAACAAGATGATCTTTATTGATATAAAATTACTTTTTATGGAAACACTGTCAGAAATATAAAAGATGAGCAAAATAAGGGAGAAATACCCAGATTTTGGTTTGTTTGGGCCTTTCATTAGTGCTCATGGACTAAAAGGACCACCCTGGCCAGGCTTGAAGACCACATATTGCTAGTTTTAATCTTAGGGGTCCACCTTAGGGTCCTTTTAAGCTCTCTTGTTTCCTGGTTAATAAACAAAACTGGTAGTGAATAAGTCAATAGTTTTACTAGAAAAAAAATAAAATTTCTTATTGCTAAAATTGCTTCTTTTATGTGGTTTGAGATACAAATTTTTGAAAGGTCAGGTTGTCACTTCTGGTTGTCTTCTGATTTTTATTATTTTTTAAAGAGCTTTATATGAAGTATAAATGATCTAGAAGATATCTTGGTCAAAGTGAGTTTACAATAATGCTCTAGAATGTTTTGAATAATATTTTTGGTTCTGTGATATTTTTAATAAAGACAAAAATGTAGTACCTCCTTTCTTAGGAATTTTATGCACTATTTGACTTTGGTCTGTGAAAATCAGTAGAGGCCATGGAACAGAAAAAAGGATAAGGGGAATTACAGAACATGCCACATTTCAAAACCAAACAAAATAAGGTAGCTAGAGCAATAGTGGAACTCATAAAAGGTGCTTACAAATAGTTCAGCACACTAAACATTTGCTCTCTCCAGAAACCACTTATATTTTGGACAGAACTTACTAGAGAATAATAATTTGCCTAGAAGATACATATCTTCTATATGTACACAGAGATATGGGAACTGGGAAGATTCGCTCAAAGAGAGGACTCTGCATATTTGGCATGTGGAAGATCTAGATTTGATCTCCAACACAATGTTTCCCCTGAGTACCTATAATTATGGTCAACAATCAAACAAAATTAAAAACGCTAATGTATATGATGAAAAAACATCAGAAATGTCTTTGTATGGGTTAACTTTCTCCCACCTGAGTTATGAAAAAATTTAAGTTGCTATTGACACTGAAATTCTTTTTGCTTACAAATCATACTAATCAAGGCAAAATGTTTGAAAATCCAAACCTAATGGTAAATATTTTGGATAAATCTGATATTTAAAGAGTACCACATTATTCAGTCCACATATAACTACTGGACACTAGCAAAAAAATTTAGTATTAAAAAGAAAACACCTGGAATGTATTTTACTATTACAAATCAAATTTTTATCAGTGAAATAATCTAACTATGGGGCTGGAGAGATAGCATGGAGGTAAGGCATTTGCCTTTCATGCAGAAGGTCATTAGTTCCAATCCTGGTGTCCCATATGGTCCCCTGAGCATGCCAGGAGCGATTTCTAAGTGTGGAGCCAGGAGTAACCCCTGAGCACTGCCAAGTATGACCCCCCAAAAAAAAATAAATCTAACTATTCAATTTGCAAGGAAACATCACATCTGCTTTGGAAATCATTTTCTTTTTATTTGTGTGTGCTCTCATTTTATTTCTTTTTTTTATATAATTTTTATTTGATCATAGAGACTTACATATTGTTGACAATAATATTTTATAATATAATTTCAGGGAAATTCCGATCACCGAATTATCCTCCCTACACCTCGGCTCCCTACCTCCCCTATCCCTCTCCCTCACGCCCGGGGCTGCTAGAATACGTGGTCCCCACTGAGCCTAGATTACTACTTAGTGGTCCTACACCTATTTTGGTCTTGGTACCTCCCTTGTTTCCTCCTCTAAATGGGAGGCGGTATTAGATAGTTCCAATTATGTGGTTTTGTTTGAAGAAGAGAGAAGTGAAAACTTTATATTATACCTGTTTTACTACCACTAGAAGTCTATTCCTTAAAAAATTAATCATAGATTTATTTTATCAAAAGTTTTACTTCAAATAGGCTGGCTATCCTCACAATTAGGTCTCATGGACTCCATCTCTTGCAGGATTCTAGGAACTGCTGAATTTTAATCTTAATATTTGGAATCCTATTCAACCTAAGACTCAAAGATAATACACTGACAAAAAAGACATTAAAAAAATAGTTAAGGAAAATCAGAATCCAAACTTTGTAGGCTAGCATTAGTAACCAAGGCAATTGTAATGGCAGCTCTCAAGACAAAGGACAGGTTTATATTTTGATTCTACTCTTCTGATATATGATTTTAAAAACCATATTTTTGTTTTTGGGTCACACCCGGCTGTGCTCCGTAATCCTAATTATGCATTCAGAAATCCCTCCTGGTGATGAGATATGGGATCAAATCTGAGTCCATCACATTCAAGGCCAGTGCATTAGCCACTCTATCTCTCTAGTCCTGCATTTTTATGTTAAAGGGGGAAAATACGTATTTAGAGAATACTTAGTTTTAACATTATTTCATGTTTTTGTTTGGGTCAAAAATAAAATTCAGTATTCAACAAGGATATTAAAGAACCTTTTCAAAACTTATTTTACTATTGTTTGTAAGCTGGTTTAAATTTTACTATTTTCAGATTTCTTACACTTAGTCTCATTAATTTATTTTATGTGGTAACTTTCTTTTTGGATTAGATTTAATGGTAATACACCTTTAAAGGTTAAAGAGTGAAGTCTTCTGGAGTTAGAAAACTCGCTGTATAGTAATTTTGTTTTGGAGCTTTTTCTTAAATGATCCTATATCAGATGGAGGAGCATTTACTGTATTTAATATAACCCATAATCAAGACCTTGAGAGAAAAGCAGACATAAAATAATTCTGTATGGCTGTGGTAAGTATGTGGTGTGGGAGTTTAGGGGAATTAGGAAAATACCATTTACCTAAAAGTACATTTTGCTGGAATTTCTATCTTGGTTATGTAATGTAGTCATAAATTTTGAGAATAGTTCTCTTAAATATAACCTGAGAAGGATGTTAATTATTCCTGTATTCATTATTATTACAAAATGTGCCTTTATGTATAATAAAGACTGGCTATTTCAAATTTCTTCTATTATAAAATATTTTTTAAATTTACCAAATCAGCATTAATTGAAAGTGATTTTAATAGTTGAGTACATTTGTCAACTACAAGTATAGACTCAAGTTTGCTAATTTTTTGTTTTGTTTTGTTTGGGACCACACCCGGTTGACACTCAGAGGTTACTCTTGGCTATGCACTCAGAAATCGCTCCTGGCTTGAGGGGATCATATGGAATGCCAGGGAATCGAACTGCGGGTCCATCCTAGGTTAGCACTTGCAAGGTGCTAAGACTTACCTCTAGTGTCACAGCTCCAGTCCCAAGTCTACTAATTTTTAAGTACAAATTATTTTATTTTCTAGATCCTTATTAAAATACTTCATTAATTTAAAAGTAGAAATAATTTATATGACCTGGGTTAAAAATGAAATTGGCATTTATCAAACCAATAACTGGGAAAAGTTCAATTGAAAATTCATGTAAGACAGCAAAAAGTATTTTGTTATTTGTCATTAGGAATTTCCTATTAATAAAAAATGATCATCCTTTATTCCAAGAAAATGTCTGAACTAAGTGAAGTAGTCTAAAGTATAGATTCTGACATTCTGTGGCCTTCCATCAACCAAATATAAGGTGTCATCTGATTAAAAATTGTAATTAGTACCTTTATTCATAAAGAAAAGATGTTCAGCTTCATAACAAGCAATTAATACCCTTGAAAAACCTGTTTTCAAACTCCCCTTTAACACTCAGAGACACATTAGTTAGCCCAAGAAATAGTCAGAACATTTGTGAACTACTTAGATACATTTCCAAGAAAAAGACCTCCAAAAATGAAAAATTCCACAAATACCTGTAACATGTATTTAATATACTAAATAAAACTAGTAAAAAGTAGTCATCCAATGAAATAATCATATCCCCAACTCCATTTTTAAAGAATGGTTTTATTCCTACCATAATGACTTATCACAATATATATGGGATTGTTTAACCATAGTAACTATATAGCCCAACAGACTTTACTGATAAGGAAAGTAGAGCATGTAGTAATCCCTATAAATATGTATCATTTAAGAAGATATTATATATGCTAAAAATAATGAATCAAAATTTTAATACTCCTTGTCACTGTCTGAGGATGTGATGAAAACTGTGAGCCTACTAATGGGAAAAATGTATTTAAGTAAATGTACAAAACTGTGCATTCTTTTCTTAAAACTTAATAGTGTTCCAAATTAAAATTCCTGTCTTTAAAAGATGTTAGTATATCACTGGCTAGAATTGGTAAGCAAGGCTTTTGTTCTAAGACTTAAAGTTAGACTCTAAGGAGGCAAAAAAGCACATGGAGTATCCATATTTGTGAAATGACAAGGGATCCAGACTGTATGATATAATATGATGCATATGCAATGGGATAAAAAGAAGATGCAAAAATAGGCTGGAATTACATTTTGATATCTGGGGGATTCATAGGAAAAGACATTAATAAGGTTTTAAGGGACCTAAATGATACTTGCTTTAAGAAAAAGTGTTGGCAAAAGTTTTGATAAGTATACTGTATAGTGTCTTCTTTTTCCAAAGGCTAAAACAGGTAAGGTATAAAATATGCCTGATAGGGAGCCGGGCGGTGGCGCTGGAGGTAAGGTGCCTGCTGCCTTGCCTGCCCTAGCCTAGGACGGACCACGGTTCGATCCCCCAGTTCCCATATGGTCCCCCGTCCCTGCCAGGAGCGAGTTCTGAGAGCATAGCCAGGAGTAACCCCTGAGCGTCACTGGGTGTGACCCAAAAACCAAAAAAAAAAAAAAAATATATATATATATATATATATATATATGTCTAATAGGGGAATTTATTGAAAGGAAAGTTTCAAGGGTAAGATTAACAGAAGAGACTAATAACTATTGTAATCTATTAAAAGAACAGAGGGAGCAAAGATGAAAGAGCTAGGGAAATAAAATAAAGTCAGGGAAGAAGAAAAGTCAGGCAAAACTTGCGGTCACACATTAATTAGAAATAATATTTGAAATGGATTATTGATGTCACTCCGAACAGCCAATGATTTGGTATTCTCGGTGTCATGGATATTAGATCCCTAGGTATGTGTATGGATTAGGTGAAGAGAAAGAGAGGGAATAAAAACTAAGTAAAATTGCTTAGCTAATTAAGGTAAATTTGTATAAGAACCACTAACATGATAATTAATTGGCCAACTATATATTGTGGCTTAGATACTTGAGCAGGTAACTTCAATCAATCTAAAGAAAAATGCACTGTTAGCATTTATACTTAAAATATTGAGATTCAAATTAGGAAATATCTTTAAAATATTAAACTAAATGAAAATTTATAGATTCCTCTGAGCTGAAATCTACTTGATGTTAAATTATATCCCACAGTACTCTGTCATATTTAAGAAAGGAAATGACAATCTGCAAGACAGATGGAAAATTTGCTTAAAAGTAGACTCAGTGATCCATTAGATTCTTGGTCCAGATGTTCAGCATATTCTCATATGGAAATGTTTCCTCTCAAGGAAATACATCTAATCTTAATAGAGATTTCTATCATAGTACCATTATGCTAATAGACTTAATTTAATTACCTAAATTCTTAGAAGTGAAAGTGATTTACATTTAAGAAATATAAGAGTTTTAAAAATTGAAAATAAGAATTTATAAGCTATTAGAAAAACTATAGAGCTTACTTATAAGAGGAAATTTATTAGGCAAAATTCATTTGCTTTGTCTCTATTTCAATAAACATGGAGCTCTATTGTATAAGCAATATTCATAGCCCTAAAATCTGTGGGAAAGATGACGAGAAGGACACATATTTTTAAAGGATAGTTCACATAGCCTTATTAATCATAATGCTAGAATACGTTATTGTCTAATTTAAAGAAGTGATAGAATAAAACTATCACTATTTAAGGAATTTATATATGAATGAAGATAACCAGTATATATTAGGTAATAGAGGTGAGAAGATATGTAGGGAATAATTACTGATGCTGTTAGGGAAAATTGAGTAAAATATCTCTTTAGCAGGAAACGATAAACAATGCCTGGTACTCCTAACAGGGTAGGCAGACAAAAATGAACACAAAAGCACATTTATAAAATAGCACAGTGTAAATTCAAGAAACAACAAGATTATCTGAAGGATGAAGTTGCTTTAGGGATAGGTATATTAAGTTAGAAAGACCGACTTTTTAGTTGGAAATCGCCATTAAATAGGATGTATGTAACACATGGCTGATAAGCTCTGAGAAAAGGGCATGATCTGATCTTTATAGACTTACTTTCAGATAGACTATAGAAAACAAACAAATATAGACAGGACAATCCTCTTAAAAGGTATGATAGTAGCCTAGTACTCAGGTGAGTATCCCATATTGAGGTAGCAAAAGAGAAGAAATAGGAATGAATAAAATTATACATTTAAATTATATATCTTAAATGTGGGGAGTTTAAGCTAGAAAGGTTGGAAATGATTTATTTTAACTTGAACACAACAGTTTTTATTTTAACACTGTGTGGTTGGAACATTTCAGACAGACATATCAAACACACTGACAGGAATAATTCTAAAAAATTTTCTGTTCACTTTTCTGCTGCATGATTTTTTAACTCTAAAAATACTGACATTCTGATATTGAAATTTTAACATAAAAGCAAACTATTCTAATCAAATTAATAAGAGGTCTTGTTCTAATCTGAAGGTCAGGTTTATTTTAGGCTTAGTGAGATTCCTTTTTGAGTATTGCTCCATTGCATATGCACATAGAATATTATATATATATATACATACACTTTCTTAGATTATCTTGTTTTTCAAACATATTTGGTCTTTTTCTATTTAAAGACTGAGCCAAATAATTTATGTCTAAACAAGTCATATTTTTTTCTTTATACACATCGGGGTGGGGGAGCTTCTAAACAGTGCTCATATTATATAGGGGCCAGAAATACTGAAAAAATTGGACTGGACAGTTTAATGTTTGGACCCACAGATAAGATGTAGCAAGGGTCTTATTTGCTAAAGGATGCTAAAGAATACTGATAGTACAAAAAGGTCATACAGTGCCATGGTTCAAACTTGAGTCTGCAAACATGCAAAGTATATGACCTTACTGATTGACCTAACTTCTGAGTTCCCTGACTAATGATTTTTACAATTGAAAAGTGGGCATGATAAGTGGACTATTTACAGCCTTTTCTTAAACTTCATACTATGATTACAACCTGTCCTATTTTTGAAAAATCTATTTAAAAAAAGATAAAAAGTGTTCTACATTAACTAAATATACAATGTCCCTTGAACTGCATTGCTACACATCCTCTGCATGATTGTCTAATGCTAAGATATCTATAAGTTGGGAGGTTGGACTGATTCATGATAATCTTGGACTATTAATTCTTAATAAAATAAAGAGCTACAGTAATTCCTTTAAGATTAAATGGTGGGATTCTCCACATTAGATGAGATGTTTATCCTAAAATGACAGGCTGAAGTTTTAAGTGAGATTTCTACAACACATAAGACTTAAAACCTCTCTATAGGGGCCCGGGAGATAGCATGGAGGTAAGGCGTTTGCCTTTCATGCAAAAGGTCATCGGTTCGAATCCTGGTGTCCCATATGGTCCTCCGTGCCTGCCAGGAGCAATTTCTGAGCATGGAGCCAGGAGTAACCCCTGAGCACTGCCGGGTGTGACCCCCCCCCCCACAAAAAAAAAAAAAAAACCTCTCTATAGTGGTTAAGAAACTGCTACCCATTCCAGATACTTTGGGCATATGACTTCCTAGCAAGTAATTTTTGTGTAAGATGAAAGAGTTATAGAAATATATTTACGATGGTTTAAATCCCTATAGACTCATCAGTTAATATGGGAATTCCACAACCATATACATTTATTCCAAAGATGGTTACCAGCTAAAGATAGAAACCATTGGTCTAGAGCTACGGCTGAAACATTTTCAGAAACTAGAGATGATAATTTGTGATATATATATATAAAGACTACTGAAATGCTAGAGGAATAACAGTTGTCTAAAAAGAAAAGTGACAATATCAGTAAAAAAAAAACTACCAGCCAAGGAATTATATTTAGACTCTAAGCCTCAAATGCTACCCTAGAAAAATGTCTAGCAAAGTCTGATGAATTAAAGTTTAGGTAACATGAAGAACCTACTACATTCATATATCTGACTCACAGCAGGAAGATGAAAAGAACCTCTGGGACCTCTGGTCATTGATATATTTACATCAACATCGACCTCACCATCTATGTCACCATCTACATCTACATGTGGAGCGCAATTTGAAAACTAGATCTGAATTTGGTTTCAATATTCTCAGAACAGTTAATAAATGCTATTCAGTGAACTTTAAACTTCATCGGAGTATGTGAGGATCTCTGCACCTCATTTTCTGACTCCATGAGTTTTCCTGTAAGTAAAGAAAGAGTAAAAATAATAGAAAATTGTTGGAGCTTGGGTCATCAATTAGCAATTGGATATTTATGGGTGAGAGTGACATGGGTGAGAGCAATAGGGCATTTGTCTTGCATACAGCCAACCCATATTTTATTTCCAACATCCCACAAAGTTCCCTGAGTACTGCCAGAAGTAATTCCTGAGCATCTCCAAGAGTGACCTCACCCCCACAAAAAGAAAGGAAATTGAAAATTTAAAGTAACAGGTAGGACTCAGTTTCCAAATGAAAGAATTCTTTAGAGATAGAATTCCAAGGAATAGCATAAATGCACTTACTCCCCTCATACACTTTGTACAGAAAATTAAGCTTGCAGTGACACTCACTACTTTGTTTCTGCTACAAAAAGTGACATGATCAAAATATGATAGAAATATGACCATAAAAATAATAAGTAAACATTGGCTAGTATATGATAGGTGCAAGAAAAAATGGATAAAAGAGATCCCTATTTGCTATGAATATATCAAGTAGTCATATCTATGAAAAGATTATGATTATATCAATAAAGGAAATCTTTCAAGATTTTCCAAGAATTAGAATCAGATATTCATAAAAGACTTTGAAGATGCTGCATTTCACATTTAAGAAACCAATAAATAAGTAAATAAATAAACAAACAAATAAATAAAGCAAGTTAGTTTCTACCAAGATAAAGCAAATCTTAGAAAAGAACATGGAGGAAACAAGCATTTCCATCTAATGGGATGTAGATACCCAGTATGAAAAACGTGGCACAAACTTAGGCTTTCTTTCTACTTACTTCAGAATGAAGGGCAGATAGAGAGTCTTCATGTACATGACGCACCTTAAATGTGGGTGCAGCTGAATGAATCCGAATTTCCGAAAGAATCCCAAAGAAAAATCCCACCCAAAACCTTAGGAAAAGAGGATTTGTGGAGGAAAAAGAAGTATGCTCCAAGGTAATTATGTTTTTTTTTGTTGTTGTTGCTATTTCCCAATCTTAAAAGAAGTAATCAGGAGCTGGAGCAATAGCACAGTGGGTAGGGACACAGTGGTTAGGATACTTGCATGTATCCAACACAGGTTTGATCCCTCTCACACCGTATGGTCCTCTGCCTGCTAGTACAGAACGATGAGCACAGAAAAGTTGTAAGTCCTGAGCACTGCCAGGTATGGTCCCAAAACATATTAATTAAGTAGTCAGCAAAATTAAGTAGTCAGCAGCAAACACTTTCTAAGGAAGCTAACATTTTTAAGATAAAAATATTTTTTAAAAAAGCATTTTCCTCATTTTTCAGAGAATGATTTTTATTGCAGGATGGACCTTGATTATAATATAGGGTTAGTAATTCTGCTGAAGAGTAGATAAATTAAGAGGAGAAAGGGACAAACCTGTATCTGGTACAAATATATCTATCATCATTGGATACATTTGAGAGAATAAACAAATGCATGGAGAATTTTGTATGAAGGAAAGATTGTGCTCTGGAAAATGTGATGCTGAGTCCTTAGTTTTTCTTCTTACAAAATTGTTAATAAAAAATTGAAGTAATAGACACACTTTTGCTCTAAGTATACCAGACTAGTTAGAGAATAAGGCTCATTTGATGGGCAACAATAGATATCAGAATGGAGTAAATCCCTTTGTTTGAGATGAAGGAAAATGAACAAAGGTGTGGGGATAATTGTGAGTTACAGGGCACACACACACAAAAAAGTTCCCTGTATGTATGTTTTATGTACACATTCATGAACATAAAATGAACACCAATATACATAAGGATATTACATATATGGACAATTAAGCCTTTGTCTTAATGTAAATATTAAACAATTTATCACATGGTTTTAAGAGAGGGAACAAACTATTAGGCACTGTTTTTTTTCAACTTGTACTCTTATCTTTTTTATTTTTCATTTTTATTGTGGCTAAAGTGAATTTTTCAAAGTAATATTTAAGATACATAGCGACAATGAATGAGGGGCATTCCCATTACCAGTGTTGTCTTCCCTCAACCCCTGTTCCTGATATGCATCCCGTATCTCCCTCCTTTACTCTCCAGAATGCTAGTATAACTGGTTCCCATTTGTATAGCTTGTTGTATATTGGGTATTGATTCTGTTTTTATAAAATAAGGCATATTTTCTTGACTCTAACATGACTTTTATACTACTTTTAAAAGACTAAAGGTCAAGATTGATATGGTCAATTATCATTATAATTCAAATTGGTCTTGGTATATATATGTATATAAATATATATTTCTTTCCTAGAATTGTTTAAAAAAATAAAGACAAACTCCATATGTCATTTAGTGACTAGCAACTCGAATAGGAGTAAGATGAACTGGCAAGAATAGTGTGCTAGTCACACTGACTCCCACAAATAGGTCCATAATGACTGTGAAGGGCAGAACAAAAAAAACCTTATGCTTTATAAAGTCTTTTTGCATTAAGACTTACTTGATCTGTATAGCTATTTTGTGAAATAGTAAAAAGCAAGCTATCGTATCTCCCTGCAGAATAAAAACTTAAATCTCTATGACTAAGAGACCTTTCTTGAAATTATATGGATAATAACTGTGAGACTGGAATCCAAGAATTATCCCTCTTATGTTGAAAATATTTCTATTGAATAAAAATATATGAACTAACAAATAAAATATCTTAAATATCTAATGAAATTATCTTATGAGAAATAACTAGAAAATTAAAGTTTGCTAAATGGTTTAGTAAACAAGATTTTCTTTCTAATAGGAAAGAATTTAAATATGGTAAATATTACTTGAAATACTTAACCACTCTGATTTTGAACTGGTTAAAATTTGCAGAGAGGAGAGACAGAGACAGAGAGAGAGAGAAAGAGAGAGACAGAGACAGAAAGACAGAGAGAAAGAAGAGAGAGAAAAAGAAAGAGAGAGAGAGAGAAAGAGAGAGAGAGAGAGAAAGAGAAAGAGAGAGAAAGGAAAAACTGTCCCAGAGTCAAACAGAGCAGAGGGTAAGAGGGTGGGCAGGAGGGAAACTGGGGATATGGGAGTGGGGGATGTGCACTGTATAAGGGTATTGTATGGCTAAAACTCAATCATGCACAACTTTGTAACTATTAGAAAAAAAACAACTGTACTATTAATCACCTTGTAACTGTAGAGTTTAAATTAAATAAAATCTTGAATAAAAGAAAAGAATTCCATGTAATCAAAACAACAGAAACTTTCAATGCATAAATTTTGATAACAGAAAATATCCTTAGTATATAATAAACACTTTTTTGATCATTACATGTTACAGTAAACTTCACCATAAATACTTTCTTACAGAAACATTATTCTGTTGAACAATAAAAAATAATTTGTTTTGTTTTGTTTTTGGGTGATGTCTGGCTATGCTTAAGGTTCACTGTTGTGATATATTGTGGGATACACTGTTTGTGCTCAGGGAGGCATACTATTGCGGGGATTAAACCAGGTCATGTAAGGCAAGCACAATAACCATTGTACTGTACATAAACCTCTGGCTCTGAAAATAGTAAATTTTTATATAAACTATTTAGTATGCTTAAAATGAGAATCTTCTCTTGGTTAGCCTTTCTTTATAATTCTAGGACTCTAAACTTTGTACTTGAAATAATAAGAAATATTTGTACTTGATGATATTTGTTCAAAATGGTGTCTCTGATTCTGGGATGAGTATCTATTCAGTCTATTTTCAGGAGGGGGCAGCATTTTATGATCTAATATTAACTCACAAATTGTACTAACTTCTAATTTACCACCTATTCTCTAGACTACCTGATTTCTTTGAATATAAAATGTCAGTTACTTTTACTACATCAAAACCTACAGTAGTTTCAAACTAGTAAATTAATTTGAAACTTTATTTACAAATCTAAGATCTAGAAGCATGGAAGAGTTCATCTGAAATCCACCTTGCTTCTAATATTAAAAGTCAAACATTCAAATGTTGTTAAACTTAATGCAGAATAGAATTTAGTCATTTCTAAGTATGCATTATGAAATGTTGTTTTAGTGTGAAATAGCTAAAATATGTAATAACTCATCATATTTTTCTTCAGAAACGCAGGGGAATCTATTTGGCTATGCTCCAGGGAGGCTAAAATCCCATTATTCTATTTGTCTTAACCTTCAAGTTTATCAAGATTTCTCAGAGTGGAATGTCTTATAGCCTTAGCCATAAAATTATTGCCTCTAGATCTTATCAACTTTAAGGCGAGAGCAAGGTGGAACTGACTGACAGCTGAATGGAATATAGATGAAGCGACAGAGTGCGAGTCACTCAAATTCCTATTTTATTAAGTGCTTTAAAAATGAGGTCCCAAACATTCAGTTGATTTAGGATTTAGTGCAGGAAACAGAAGATTCATAGTATTCTTTCTGAGGGATTTCATTAAAGGGTTAAGCTTAGCTTAGGGAAAACAGAACATAGGAAACAGAAAATGCTAATATCATAATAGATATGCATGTTTCTGCAATAATAGGGAAGAAGCCTTATTTTTTTAACCATTGAGATTATGGCTAATTGAAATACTAAAATTATTTTAAATACAAATATTATCTCAAATATTAAATAATGATTTATGCATATACCTATATTGAACTTAAGTTTTTATCTCTTATGATAGTATTGCTTCTCAGTCTCTAAATTGTCTTAACAACAATATAAATCAATATATATTTGAATATATAGTTATGTGGTATGGTATATACACCATATATTTATGTGATATGATATAAATAAAAAATAAAAAATATATAAAAATGATAAAAGTTATATAATATTTTTCCTTTAGAAAGCTGAATGGGCAATTCAGTTCTGCTGATAAATTTTCAATTTTTTTTCTAAGGAAGCCCTTCAAGCATTGATAATAAAAACAAAATCTTTGAGACATATTATTTATTAGGTTTTGAAACAAATAAGATTCCTATTTTAATACAAATGTTTTTTTTTTTTTTTGGTTTTTTTTTTTTTTTTTTTTGGATTTTGGGTCACACCCGGCAGTGCTCAGGGGTTCCTCCTGGCTCCATGCTCAAAAATTGCTCCCGGCAAGCACGGGGGACCATATGGGGCGCCGGGATTCGAACCGATAACCTTTTTGCATGAAAGGCAAACGCCTTACCTCCATGCTATCTCCCAGGCCCCAAATACAAATGTTTTAAGAAGGAAAGACATTTTGCTTATATATTTAATCATAGAATATCTAAAATAAAAGAATATCTCTTATACTAAATCCCTAAATATCTCTAAATTATTTTGAATGAATATCTAAAAGTTTCAAGATAAGTGGTTTCTAAAGAAAAGAAATAAAAACTAGGGGTGTGGGGTTGGATTATACATGTACTTACTTTTATCTTTAGAATAACACTATTTACTAGTGTATGACTGACTAATGTGAATAAGTATAAATAAATCAAAAATTTTGAAAGAGGGCCTGGTAGATAGTCTAACAAGCTATTGTACATGATTAACAATTAAGAGTCCAGAGTTTAATTCTTAGTATTGCATGGTTCCACAGCATGACTTGAATGATTACTGAACAACTCACTCAAAGTAGCTCCTGAACACTGCCCAGGGCAGTTTAAAACTCAAAAATATATAAACTTTTTTTAGGGGCCCGGGAGATAGCATGGAAGTAAGGCGTTTGCCTTTCATGCAAAAGGTCATTGGTTCGAATCCCGGTGCCCCATATGGTCCCCCGTGCCTGCCAGGAGCAATTTCTGAGCATGGAGCCAGGAATAACCCCTGAGCACTGACGGGTGAGACCCAAAAACCAAAAAAAAAAAAAATATATATATATATATATATATATATATATATATATAAACTTTTGAAAAAGATATTCAAAAATATTTAAAAAATAGAAATATTTTAAATACAAAATATTTAAAAATTAAATAATAAAATTATTGGTCACTGGCTTACTACAGGGAAGTAAGCTAATTTCCTGGGTGCTAAACATAATTATTTTTCTTTTTAAAAAAAGCATTCTCTAATATCAAGTCCATAAGCATTTAAGTACAAAGATAAATAAAAGAATCAATAATTCATAAGCAACTTGTATAAATTATATAAGCTACATCAAAATTTTGCTTACACAGTACTGATGACTATATATTTTCATCTAAATAACTAAGACAAAGTTTAGTTTACATTAAGAGGTAAGAAAAATATGGAAAATATCACTTACATTTACTATGTCTATAATGAAAACTAATAGCAATAGCAATTTAACATACATAACTACTAAATGTATAGCTAAAGCCATAAAAATTAGGTTTAAATCACAATATCAAAAACATGTATCTAGTTATCCAAAAAATTTCCAAAATAGCGATTGTACTACGTAAATGACAAATGTTACTTTATAGTCTTATTAAAGTAAACTATGTGGATAAAGCATGGGAAATAAGTAACTACACTAAAAAATTTTTGATCTTCAAATGCTAATACTGTTTCAGGTTCTAAAATAATATTGTTATACAGAAAAGTAATGAAAAACTGTTTCAAATAAAAGCAAATGAAAAACATCTGATGTAGATAGAAAAGGCTCAATGTAGAATGAGTTCATAGTATAAAAAAACCAATCTTCTAATAATGTCCTTATATTATAGAAATATCAATATTTTTCTCATTAATTTAAGAATTATAAAACATTTATTCAAGTATAACTTTGTTGAGTTTCTACGGCTTACATTCCAATAAAAAAGTATGCTAGGGCCAGGGATGTGGCTTACAGGTAAAAGTGTACGTCTTGCATGGGTTTGATTCTTAGCATAATAAACAAGCTCAAACATCTTCCCATGGTTACATGATTTAATAACAAAAATTCTATTTACTACTATAGGTAATAAATATATATATCTTATATATATTTATATAATTTATTTATATATTAAATATATGTGCATGTATATTTATATAAATAAAAATATACACAATAAATATAACTTCTACATACATGAATTGTAATAACTAAATAAACTAAGTAAATGAAGAAACAGAATTTTGACCAATCAAATTTTTGTACTTTATATTATATCATTATAAATTAATAGAAAATTATTTACCATCTTTAACATTTTTTTTTTTTGGCCCATACCTGGCAGTGCTCATACTCCTGGCTCTGTGCTCAGAAATGGCTCCTGAAAGGTTTGGAGGACCATATGGGATTCTTGATCCAACCCCGGTTGGTCCCGAAAAGGCCAAATGCAAGGCAAACACCCTACATGCTATGCTATCACTCCGGCCCTGCCATCATTTTTTGAAAAATTCTGACATTTGTATTTATAAAGCTAAAATAAATAATTTGTTCATCACAAATTATCTATTAACAATACAGAGACACTTAAGAAAAAGCTGCTATACACTAAATAGTAGTGTACCATAGCGTAAATAGTAAAAATATACTATATAAGTATAGTGTAAATATAGTCTACTGTAGTGTAAAGAGACTATATTAGAAAATATATCAAGTGTTAATCATTTAAATTCTTGCAATTTCAATTACCAGTTATTATTTTTCATTGGTATAAATAAGAATTTGATTTTATTTTCTTTATAATGGTAAATATTACAATAAATTTAAAGTAGGCCTGCATAGACAGGTCAAATGAGAGAATAACAACAAAAATTTGAATACTGTTCTGAGAACTGAATTAGGAACCGTGGATCATTAAAGGTTTGATAAATGTAATACACAAGGTATGGGTGATACGAAGAAACACTAAAAAAAGGTGAGAAAATTGAATTTACATGGCATATTCTGTCTCAATATCTACAACGAAACTGCTTAATCCTTCATGTAAGGTTCTATATAACCTGAGCTTAACTAAGGGTTGGGAACATGGGTAGGGATAAAAAACAAAAAAACAAGGAACCTAGGTACAATTGTGTAGAATAGATATTAGTAAGAATAGTTCAGTAACATCCATGTCTAAACCATAAGTATTACTATTTTGTAAACCACAGTACCTCACTAAGAAAGTAAGGTAAAATGGGGGGAGGGATGAAATACTTGAGATTTAATCAACAAGTTGTTAAAGAAAATGTGCTCATATACTCTAATGATTTTACAGTGAATGAAAAAGACACATAAAATCAAATAAATTCCCTGGCACTTATCAAACAAATTTTAATTACTAGGACTCTAAACAACCAAAAGAATGGAAGAAATTATCACATGGATTTCAGAGAACTGTACTATTGTAAAAACAATATAAAATCATAAATAGGAATATAAACTCACTGTGAGATAAACAGATGAAAATCTCTGATACATTAAAGAGAAACACTTAAATCAAATATAAATTTCAGTAATGAATACCTGGGAACACAATAGATACTAGTAGGTATACATTTAGGTAACATACATCTATCATATACCACTGTCAAATGTACAATGGAGAGAACTGTTATAATTTATCCCTGAAAAGTTATTTTTTACTTTTATATTTTTACTAAAAGGGAGTCTCCTTATAAAATAAAAAATAAAATTATTTTTTAAAAGACATTAAACATGGGTATAAGTATTAACATGTAAATTTAATACTATAAATTGGTGGCTCTTTTTTAAACGATATTTCACTACTTAAGTATTATAGTTCAGTTACTTAAAGTGTTAGCTTAATCTACAAATTACAGTAAAACTTTGACATTAAATTTGTGTCATCAATGATTCAAGGGGTAGTATTTCTTAACATAATAAATCTAGAAGATCAAAGCACATTTCTTACCAAAAGGAATAAAACAAACTATAAAATTTACCCTATTCTGATTCAAAACTATATTTACTTGGATTAAAACTAGTAAATATGCACTCTTGATGAGATGTTTGATAAGTAAATGGTAATAAATTAGTCTGAAGATAAAAAGAAATGCCAAGAACATAAGAAGTATGAGAATTAAAGCTAGAACAATGGTATGCCAGGATGAGAAAAGGTGGATGAAATGAAAGTGTTAACGGACTCATTTGCCATATTTTTTTGCTGGTTTTCTTTTTCTTTTTTTTAACTTTATTTTACTGAAACCATTGTGATTTACAAAGTCTTTATAGCTGGATTTAAGACATACAATGAATCAGGGTCAGTTCTACTACTAGTGCCGATTTGCCTCCATCAATTTTCCCGGATTGTTTCCTATACCATTACCCTTTTCCCCATGGCCTGACGGTTTAACAGGCCCATTTTTGTTTTAGGTTGTTACAGTTTGGGTCTCTTGATTCTATTGTTGTTGCCTTTAGCTTGAATATTTAGTTCTGCGCCCCTCCCCCCTTTTTTTATCTCCATCAGTACACCTGAGACCACTTGGCCTCTGACGCCCATCTTTTCGGGTATTATTTCTCCTGAATTTTATAGAAAATCAAAAAATTTGAGATAAAACAAATTATTTTATGTCCCAAAGTTCTATAAAAAAAAAAGGTAAGCATCTCTATCTAAAAGATAAAAAATAAAGGTGGCAGTATTTGGCATAGATGCAGCAAAAGTTGGGAAAATAGAAAGAAAATAACTTTGTTTTATTTTTTTGTTTGTCTGTTTTTCTTTTTTTTATTTACTTAAACATCTTGATTACAGATATGGTTGTGATTAGGTTTTCTTAAGATCTTGTACACTGGGCCAGAGAGATAGCATGGAAAGATAGCAAGGTGTTTTCCTTGCATGCAGAAGGATGGTGGTTCAGGAGGAAAAAAAAAAAGATCTTGCACAGTAAAAGTAATTCCCATTCTACTAAAAAAGGGCTTTTATATGACTTTGATCAAGAGTATTTATATAATATCATCATTCTGTCTCTTTGTTTACTTGTTTTGGAGCCACAAACAGCAGTGCTTAGGGATTATTCCTTCCTGATTCTGTGCTCAGAAATCACTCACCACAGGCTCAAGGACCATATAGAGTGCTGTGAATCAAAGCTAGGTCAACAATCTGCAAGGAAAGCTCCCACTATAGTAACATTCCAATCCCAACACTTTTACTTTTTTGGTAAAGATAATATTATTTCTATATTTAGACCATTTTACAATTCCTTTTTGATTATGTGATTTTAAAGCTGGTAGGAAATCAGGATATTGTTTTACAAACTCACCCCTTGTAAAAAGGATGGAGGGGAGTTAAGCTATAATTTAACTTTATTCTACATAAATATAAATAAATACATTGGTATACCTAAAAGGTCAAGCATGTCATTACAAGTATTATTTAAAGCAAGAGAGACATATACACAGAAATGCTTCAAAGCACAAAGAAATTATTAAAGAAAAGGAACTCTGATAAAGAATGAATAGTTTTCTGATGTTAGTATTAAGTAGCAAATTTAAAATAAAAGGCTTTAAAATAGATTAGGGAAGAGGTACTAATGATGAAAATATGAAAGCAAGTAATCATTCAAGTATAAAATGAATATACCAAGTAGATGTTATATTTTATGAGAAATGAATAAGATGGGTAATGATAGGCCAGTTAAGATTTTCTAGTACATCTGTTTCTACAACTTCCCTGTATAAACAAACTATATGGTAAGATGAGGAAAAGAGGCACATACACTTAATTCTGATCCTTAGAACTTTTTAACAAGAAGTAGCTATAGAATTATTTCCACTGCTTCCAAAGGTAAGTGATCCTCATTCTAATTCTGACATGGGGGGTTGGGCCACGCTCGGCAGTGCTCAGGGGTTACTCCAGGCTCTCCGCACAGAAATCACCCTGGCAGGCTCTGGGGACCATATGGGATGCTGGGATTCGAACCACCATCGGTCCTGTGTTGGCTGCGTGCAAGGCAAATGCATTACCGCTGTGCTATCACTCCAGTCCGATCCTCATTCTAATTCTTTAAAAACTTAGTTGAGGTTGAAAATAGAGTTTGATGAAAAAAAAGTCTGTAGCTTTCAATGATCACTGCTATAACTATTTCAATGCATTAAATT
>PVKC010002909.1:0-21501 GCA_004027635.1 Crocidura indochinensis
TTGAGAGTTCTGTTTTTATTGGGAGGAACATGAATACCTTTGTTGAGTAAGACTTAAGAGACTCTGACTTCTCTCTCTTTATCTCTCTCACTCTTGTTTGGAGGGGCCACCCTCAGTGGTGTCATTCACAATCACTGTATCACTGAGACTCAAGGGGGATATACTCAGGTATGATTTTTGGCTCTGTGTTCAGGGATCACTCCTGCTTGTACTTAGGTGGCTACAGAGGATGTCAGGGATTGAACCCAGTTTAACCACATAGAAGGCAAGTAATTTTTATTATGCACTATTGCTCTGGCCTATCATATCCTGCATGTACGGGCCCTTGAATTGATTCTTGGCACAAAAATAATATTTAATTATTCTAGTAATCAAGAAAGTATTAATTAAAATCATAAGAAGATACTATATATTTCCACAGGTTGACAAAACAAAATAGTTTATGTGTTGCAAGAATATGTAGCAAAAAGAATGCTGTGTGCTATAGCTACATATGAAAACAAGTAATATTACTTTCAAATATAATGTGGTTAGCATATGAGTTAGAAAATTCACTACCAGGTTTTACTTTTTTAAAATAATTTTATTGTCACCAACGTGAATTACAAATCTTTCACAATAATATTTGATGTACATAGTGGCATTGAATCAGGGGTATTCCCACCACCAGTGCTGTATTCCCTCCACCCCAGTTCCCACTAAACCCCTTATTTGCCCCAAGAACTGCTAGAATAAATTGTGTCCTCTGTGTATAGTTTGTTGAAGATTGGTGGCTATTGATTTTGTTGTTGCTGGCTTTGGGTTTGGTGTTTAAGTCTGATTCTTTTTATTTTTGTTTGTTTGTTTGTTTGTATTTTAGGGTCACACCCGGCAGCGCTCAGGGGCTATTCCTGGCTCTACTCTCAGAAATAGTTCCTAGTAGGCTCCGGAGACCATATGGGATGCTGGGATTTGAACCACTGCCCTTCTGCATGCAAAGCAAATGCTCTACCTCTATGTTATCTCTCTGGCCCCTCTTTATAATTTCTACTCAATGTTGATACAACTGTTTGGTTCTGGTACCATTCATTTTTTATCCCCTCAATTTATAAAGCAGAACAATATAATTCAAATTATGTGGTTTTGTGTGAAAAAAAGAAAAAGGAAAAGAAGAAAAACATAACAAAAAAGGCTTGGAAACGACAAGAGGCAAAACCTACAACAACAACAACAACAACAACAAAAACAAAATAAACAGAACAAATAAATGACTAAAACTGGCAACTACAAAAAAACACCACAGCAACAAATACAATAACCAAACAATAATCACGAGAAAGAAAGGAAAAAAGAAAGAAAAAGAGAAGAAAAGGAAAAAAGGAGGGCTGATTGGCAAGGTTTTCTTTTTTAATTTTTGCATAGGCACAGTAAACATTGGGGAAATTAAAAAGTGAATTCCATTGACCTAAAAGATACAGGGTTTCTCTGTCCTTGAAACATACTTCCATGGGAATTACTATAGGTGCTATACATACTCCTTTTCATATCCAAGGACTTTTTCACTACTAGATTTTTACCTTAAAATAATATCATCAGAAAAAAGAGAAAACTTCTATCTCAAAATAAAACACAAAAAGTTTTGAAACATTCACATTATGAAATATATATGCCACAAAAAGAATAAATTAAAAAGTCAATCAAATACAATAAACACAACTGTACCACTTAGAATTCTTCTTTTTTTTTTTTTTTTTTTGGTCACACCCGGCAGTGCTCAGGGGTTACTCCTGGCTCTATGCTCAGAAATTGCTCCTGGCAGGCACGGGGGACCATATGGGGCACCGTGATTCGAACTGATGACCTTTTGCATGAAAGGCAAATGCGTTACCTCCATGCTATTTCCCGGGCCCCACCACTTAGAATTCTTATAAACGTTGCTTGAAAAGGCTATTAAGAAAATCAAGAGACCAGCTCACACAATATTATTAGAATATTAGTACCTGAAGGCTGTATAGGAAAAGAAAGATGAGAGAACTATAGAATATATAAAAGTATATATACATATATATGTATATGCATGTGTATACATGTATATATACATATATAATATATGTTATATAGATAATAAAATAAATAGATATCTATGTATTATATTATCTATAAAGAGAACTATATTAAGATTATCACAGTTCTGAGTAAATCATAAACATGTGCATGTTGTCTTACTATTTTTAAAAATATCATCAAGATTTCTAAATGTAGCAAGGCAGGGGTGAGGGCTGCAGGGTAGAAGGGAAACAGACATTGGTGATGGGAAGGCACACTGGTTAAGGATGGTGTACATTGTATGACTGAAACAATGAGCTTTTTTGTAAAGCAGGTGCTTCAATAAAGTTTAAAAAACAATTTAGCATTTATTAAAATATTTATATCACTTACTATCAGGGAAATGTAAATCCAAATGATAATGAGGTTCCACCTCACACCATTTAGAAAAATTTGTATCCAAAGTTTGGGAACAAAGTTGTCAGGATGCAGTAGAAAAGAAACCCCCACTTCCTCTCAGTGATTATGTAATCTGGTTTAGACTCTTGGAAAAACAGTATGAAGACATCTCAAATAATACAACTTCCAGAAGATCAACTAATTGAATTCAACTCAGAAACACAAAATCCTTCATCCATAAAGATAGCCACACACCTATGTTTATTCTACAGTCATTTAAAAAAGTCATGACCTAGAAACAACCCAAGCATAGATGAATGGATACAGAAATTGTCAGAAGACAGAATTTCCCTAATTAAAGTACCCAAACCATCCCTTCCTTAAATATTGCTTGTACCTGTGTCTGCTCACTGCTCATTCACTGGGACTTGAGCAAGTTGATGTCAATGTAAAATTCTGCTAATCAAGGTATGATGATGAGAAATGATAACTGGCCCCTTGAACTCCATCCCACTTTAGGAAAGTTTGGAAGAGAGAGCTGAACCCCCACTGCCTGTGTCAACACCCAGTACAAGTCTTTACTCCATTCTAGTCAACCATTCTTCAAAGGTCTTACATCAAAGACAGAATACCCCCATAAAACCTCAACAACTATCAGTAAGTGACAACAACTACATCTGCTTGTTCAACTAAAATACTATTCATGGTAATAGAAATAAGGAGGATAATAGAGGTCTAAAGTAGTAACCTATAAGCTTAAATTTATTAATTAAATCAGAACCCAGATAACTAGGAAGCTAAAAGCTCTACTATCAGCACCCACAAAACTCTAAGTACAGTGTTTGGAAAACAAAGGGACTCAGCTGTACTGGCAGACAGGCACAGTAGTTCAGAGAGGTCCTTGAGTTCATTAACATTCTTAAGCCTGATAGAGGAGGATCTCAAATCAACACTCCATGCAATGGCAACAATGACAATGGAAATTAAGTAATCACTGGAAGAGAAATTTAATCACTTCATAGAATAATTGATTCAGAGTATAAAAGAATCCATACAAATGGAAATGAAGGAGCTAAAGAATACAATAGAAAGGCACAGTAACAGAATTCTGATGCAGAGTACCATATCAGAGAACTTGAAGACAAAATACAAGACAATAATGAAGTGGCAAAAGAAGAGTAAAATAATGGAAGAGAATGTAAGGCACTTAATGGAAAACAGTAAAATGAATAGCCTATAGATTATTGGAATACCAGATGGTGAAGAAAGCAGTTTTTCTAACTCAGAGCTTCCCCATTTTCTCATTATGCATGAGGTACAATTTAAAAAAACCAATTAAAAAAGTTCCTTGTTAAAGAGGCAGACTGCAGTGTGGATGGGAATCTGAGAATTGATGCAGAAACTGGAAACTGCTGGTGAAATTGGTATTGAAAATACTGTACTTATTAAACAAAACTACAAATAACTGTAAACCATGGTGCCTTAAAATATTAATAGTCAAGCATCAAAAGAAATATAGATAAGAGGTAAGAAAAAACAATGTTTGCAGGAAAAAATATAATTAATAAACTTTAATATGCATGTTTATTTCAACAGTAATAAAAGAAATGCTGTTCAAACAATAAGATACGAATATTTTTGTATCTTATTACAAAAAATTATCTTATAATTACACATACTTCTCAAATTCTCTCCTTATCTTACTTAGGTATATGTACACATACATAAAGCCAAGTACCACTTATAATTATTATTTTCTTCCAGTCATATCACTAAAGAATACCCAATGTAAAAAATAAAAAAGCAACTGCATTTAACAGTTAGATATTTACTACAAATACTTTGATTACAAATATATTTTTAGCTCAACTACTAAGGCCAAAATGTTCGTGCAGGCAAAATCTTCCTATGAAAGTATGAATAGCTCATGAATATCCACTGCGTAAAGGAATACATTATGAAAAATATCAAGTATGTCTAGTTACTCAACTAAATTTCAAGATACATTGGTTTATTATGATTCTCAAGTTCAATAAATATTTGTCAAATATTTGTCTACCTGAAACTTTTGGAAATTTTTAAAATTGATTTTACTTTTTATTTTGAACAGGAACTTGATTGAAATTGTCATATTAGCATAAAGCAAATCTTTTAAAATATAATTCAATTATTTTTAGTAGTATAGTATTTTACACCAATCATTTTGTTATTGGTTTCCTAATGCTGCTGTCATGAATTGCAACACATGGTATATTTTTTGTCTTGGTTTATTTAAATTTTTTATATAATTTTATTTTGTCTTTTTGAGGTGTTGTGATTTATAATATTAATTATACTTTTTATTTATACATTATTTTCACAACCATCACGAAAGTCTGCTTCTCTCCTCCAATATCCCAGCCACCCCCATTCCCAGGTAATCTCATCTCAGTAGACAAAATCTCTAGTGGTCATTTATTTGTTCCTTAGTAGGCTTCTTTATATCCTGTCTATAAAAGAGATCACTTTTTAATTATAGAGGTGACACATATATTCATTATTTTATTTATATATAGGTGATATATGTATGTATATATAAAAATAACTTCCAAAAATCTCACAAAATTTCAAATTAATGAGCTAATAAAAATTTCAAAACTGTCCTTTTATAGAGATAAGTTAAATTCAAAACTTATGATATTCTATGCCACTAGAATAAACAGTTATATGAAAGACAAACTTCTACAAATATGCGATTTAGTATGAATGAAGAGAGGAAAATTAAACATTTTTTAAAAGTTTAAGGGCTAAGTGATAGTACAGTGAATAGGGTATTTGTCATATATACCACTGACCTAGTGTCAATCTCTAGCATTGCACTTGGTTCCCAGTCAATCAGGACTAATACTTGAGTGCAGAGTCAGGTGTTGAACAAAACTAAACATGAATAGCTAAAGCTATTTAGGAAAATAAAGATAGGAGGTATCACTTTCTCCCAACTTTAAATTGTTTTATAAAGCAATAATCATTAAAACAGCATGGTTTTGAAATAAAGACAGACCCAAAGATCAATGAAATTGACTTGAGTATTCAGAGAATGACTCCTGGACAATCAATTAATCTTTAATAAAGTAGCAAGAAATGCAAAATGGAGCAAGAAAAGTCCTTTAAACAAGTGGTGCTGGGAAAACTGGTCAGCCACATGCAAAAAAAATGAACTCATACCTCTATCTAACACCATGCACAAAGGTCAAATCAAAATGAACTAAAGATCTTGATATCAAACCTAAAACTATAAGGCATATAGTTAAAGGAGTGAAGAAAAACATACTTTTAGCAGCCTTGAGTTCCTGTTGAGTTGGAAAGGAACAAAACCACATGAGGTCAGGTTTCCCTCGGGAGGGGGACACTATTCTGTAGGGACCATTCAGGTTTACCTTGGGAGGGGGACACTATTCTGTAGGGGCCACTCAGGTTTCCCTTGGGAGGGGGACACTATTCTGTGGAGGACCACATGTGCTCAAGCGAAGGGGAGTCCCTGCTTTGCAAGTGATTCGTCGCTGGACGGAAGTCCCATCTCACGGAAGTCGCATGGCTCCTTCCACTTCCTGCCTTATAAAGGAAAGAGCAGGAAATGCCATGTAGTCCTTTGCCTCTGTCCTGATAGACATGCAGAGACCCTGGCCAATGGTTCTGGCCAGTCAAAATGAATAAACTCACTTGACCATTTGTCTGGGCATCAGCCTCTTCATTTGTCTGTGCTGGGCAGCAGAAAACTGGGGTTTTTCAGACCCCTACAATAGAAGAAAATGTAAGCAAAACATTTCATGACATTGAGACCAAAGGCATCTTCAAGGAGGAGACAGCACTGTCCAAACAAATGGAAGCAAATGGGACTACATTAAACTGAGAAGTTTCTGTATCTCCAAGGAAACAGTGATGAGAAAAACATACTTTTAGTAGCCTCGAGCTCCTGTTGAGTTGAAAAGGAACAAAACCACATGAGGTCAGGTTTCCCTCGGGAGGGGGACACTATTCTGTAGGGACCACTCAGGTTTCCCTTGGGAGGAGGACACTATTCTGTGGAGGACCACATGTGCTCAAGCGAAGGGGAGGCCCTGCTTTGCAAGTGATTCGTCCACAGCATGGGAAAAACTACTCACCCAATACCCATCACATAAAGTTCTAATATCTAAGATATACAAGGTACTGACAGAACTTAACAAGAAAATAACATCTAACCCTATCAAAAATGGGAAGAATGAATAGACACTTCCTCAAAGAAGAAATGAAATGGCCAAGATGCACTTGAAAAAAGTGTTCTACATAACTAGTCATAAGGGAGATACAAATCAAAACAACAATGAGGTATCATCCCACACCACAGAGACTGGCATGCATCACACACACACACACACACACACACACACACACACACACACACACACACACACAGAACAACCAGTGCTAGCAAGGATGTTAAGAGAAAGAAATTCTCATTCACTACTGGTGGGAATGTTGTCGAATGCACCCTTTCTGGAAAACAATATGGATATTCCTCAAAAAACTGGAAACTGAGCTTACAAATGATTCAGCAATACCATTCCTAAGAATATAACCTAGGAACACAAAAATGCCCTCTACACTCTGTTCATTGCAGGACTATTTACAATAGCCAGAATCTGGAAACAACTTAGGTGCCAGACAACAGATGAGTGACTAAAGAAACTGTGGTACATATACATAATGGGATACTCTGAAGCTGTTAAAAAAATGAAGTCATGAAATTTGCTTACACATGAATGGACATGAAGACTATTATGTTGAGTGAAATATGTCAGAGGGAGAGAGACATAGAATAGTCTCACTCATCTGTGGTATTTAATAATAATAAAGGCAGTATGATAATAATGCCCAGAGACAATAAAGATGAGGGCTGAAGGACAAACCTCCAGTTTCAGTGTGAAGCTTACCATTGTGGTGGTGAATGCAATTAGAGAAATAACTACAATAAGAACTAGTATGACAATGAGAGTAAGAGAGAAATAGAATGCCTGTTTTGAAGACAGGCAGGGGGTGGAGAAGGAAGGTAATGGGGGACATTGGTGGCAGAATTTGCACTGATGAAGGGGGCTGTACATTTCATGACTGAAACCCACCAATGAACATGTTTGTAACTCAAGTGCTCAAATAGAGAAATTATTTGTTTTTTGGGGGGTTTTTGGCCACACCCATTTGATGCTCAGAGGTTACTCCTGGCTAAGTGCTCAGAAATTGCCCCTGGCTTAGGGGGGACCATGTGGGACACCGGGGAATTGAACCGCTGTCCTTCCTTGGCTAGTGCTTGCAAGGCAGACACCTTACCTCTACTGCCACCTCACTGACCCCAAATAAAGAAATTATTTAAAAATAATTAAAAATAATCTGAATAAGCCTATACAAGGAAGTAATAACCTCATATTAAATAGTATAGAATATGCTTAAAGTTTTGCATTAAAAAGTAAGTAATTATAATTAAAATCTCTATGGATATAAAAATTGCCAGAATAGATATAGAGCATTCATTATAAATGAAACATTAACTCATTATTGGAAAACAGTATAAGAATCTTTTACAGGTTGGGAATAAAGAGACTTAAAAACACCTTCTTAATTTAAGCATCATAGTTTGTGGGGGGTGGTGGAGGTTGTCACACCGGTGGTTCTCAGGTGTTACTCCTGACTGCACTCAGAAGTCTCTCCTGGCAGGCTCAGGGGACCATATGGGATGCTGGGATTCGTCCTGTGTACAAGGCAAACGCCTTACTGCTGTGCTATTGCTCTGGCCCTATTTAAGCATCAAAGTTTCAGAAATGTTCATAGTTGAGTTTTGTCATAGAATGTGCGCCACCCTTCACCAGTGAAACATTACTCCCTTTAATTCTCCCCTCTATTCCTTGTCAGTACAAACATAAAGTTTCTCTCTCACTATCTTTGTCATGGTAATTGTCAGTGCAGTTAGTACTCTAACTGCATTCACTGCTCTTTGTGATAAACTTCATATCAGGGGCATGTCCTCCCTGCTTTCATCACTATTGTGTCTGAATATCATTACCAAACTTTCTTTTTTTTTTTTTCTGGTTTTGGAGCCACACCCACTGACTCAAGGTTAATTCTGGCTATCCGCTGAGAAATTGCTCCAGGCTTGGAGGACCATATGGGATGCCCGGAGATTGAACTGTGGTCCGTCCTAAGATAGCACTGGCAAGGCAGATGACTTACTGCTTGTGTCACCAGTCTGGCCCCTTATTTTTCTTTTATCCCATAGATGAGTAACACTATTCTATACACAGAATTGTTTGATTTAGTACAGGCAATGAGTGAATGCCATAGTGTTTCACTGCAAAGTGATAAAAATTCTATCTTCTCTGTAAAGTAATTTTTTGTTTGCTTTTGTTTGAGGGCCACACCCTGTGACGCCCAGCAGTTACTCCTGGCTCTGCACTCAGAATTTGCTCATGGCTTGGGGGACCATATGGGACTCTGGGAAATCAAACAGCAGTCCATGCTAGGTTAGCTGCTTGCAAGGCAAATGCTCTACTGCTGTGCCACCACTCTGGCCCCTAAAGTAACTTTTTTTTTTTAAAGAAAAACTAAGCCTACAATTAAAACAGCAAACTATCTTAAGTTAAAAATGTATCCTTTCATCAAGCATGTGGGTATTTGGCAAGAGTCTCAGAAAGTATCAAGCCACTGAGGCATGAGGATAAAGATTAGTGGGAACTGGGCATCCTGAGGAAAACAGTGGTAGGGAAACTTGAAAGTATGGCAGCCCTAGTTAACTCTGTACCTAAAAATAATTTATTAGATGTGAACTGAGGTATAGATAGTGGAATTCAACATACAGGGGAAAAACTATTTGGGGAACAAGGCAGATTCCCTATAATAAGGTATTAAGCATGAAGGGAACCATGATAGGATTTAGGGGAATGGAGGTGTAAAGAAAATTATAAAATCAAATAAGCTTTCAACATAAAGCTTGCTTTAAGTAATAGATTCGTGCCACCAGTTCTCGTCAAAACCCAATGACTTAAAAGCCTGAGTATGGATCCTTTAAGATGTTCTGGTTTATTCTCACCTCTGCTTATTATTTTTGTCTAAGGATATTTGCACATGGTGTTTGCATGCTTTGATAAAATACATAGATTAAAAGACTGACTTCTTGTCTTCAGTATACTTTGAGTTTACGTGATGCATCTCTAATCACCATATTTAAAGTAAGTAAAAGTAATTCCCCTTGTCATTTCCTGCTTGATTTTTTCTCAGCAAATATCACATTCACTTGAATATTTCTTTTATGTTTTCCTCTATCTAGTTGGTATATTCAGTGTGGGTAAGAATTTATCATACTTGATCCCCCAAGCCAGGAGCGACTTCTGAGCTCATAGCCAGGAATAATCCCTGAGCATCACTGAGTGTGGCCCAAAAACCAAAAAAAAAAAATCTATCTTACTCTTCAGTATGCCCCCAGATCTGGCATTTTATTCAGTTATCTTCCAAACATAGTATCCAGTATATTGTATACTCTTAATAATTGAATGAATAAACACTTTATGACTGAATGAATTCTTTAGGTGGAAGTTTACAGTAAGTCTTTTTTCATTTGTCATTTTTTGAAACTTTCAGGGTTTTTTTATATTTTATTTTAACACCTTGATTACATACATAATTGTGTTTGGGTTTCAGTCATGTAAAGAACACCACCCATCACCAGTGCAACGTTCCCATCACCATTGTCCCAAATCTCCCTCCTCCCCCCCCCCCCCCCCGCCTGTACTCTAGACAGGTTCTCCATTTCCCTCATACATTCTCATTATTAGGACAGTTCAAAATGTAGTTATTTCTCTAACTAAACTCATCACTCTTGTGGTGAGCTTTATGAGGTGAGCTGGAACTTCCAGCTCTTTTCTCTTTTGCGTCTGAAAATTATTATTATTGCAAGAATGTCTTTCATTTTTCTTAAAACCCATAGATGAGTGATACCATTCTGCATTTTTCTCTCTCTCTCTCTGACTTATTTCACTCAGCATGATAGATTCCATGTACATCCATGTGTAAGAAAATTTCATGACTTCATCTCTCCTGACAGCTGCATAGTATTCCATTGTGTATATGTACCACAGTTTCTTTAGCCATTCGTCTGTTGAAGGGCATCTAGATTGTTTCCAGAACCTTGCTATGGTAAATAGTACTGCAATGAATATAGGTGTAAGGAAGGGGTTTTTGTATTGTATTTTTGTGTTCCTTGGGTATATTCTTAGGAGTGGTATAGCTGGATCATATGGGAGCTCGATTTCCAGTTTCTGGAGGAATCTCCATATTGCTTTCCATAAAGGTTGAACTACACGGCATTCCCACCAGCAGTGGATAAGAGTTCCTTTCTCTCTACATCCCCGTCAACACTGTTTGTTCTCGTTCTTTGTGATGTGTGCCAATCTCTGTGGTGTGAGGTGGTACCTCATAGTTGTTTTGATTTGCATCTCCCTGATGATTAGTGATGTGGAGCATTTTTTCATGTGTTTTTTTGCCATTTGTATTTCTTCTTTGTCAAAGTGTCTGTCCATTTCTTCTCCCCATTTTTTGATGGGATTAGATTTTTTTTTCTTATAAAGTTCTGTCCCACAACTGACTACACCTTAACTGGAGAATTGTGTTTGTCCTATTGTGGAATTTGTTGTATCATTTATGTCCTATTTGTTGAATTCTTTTATGTCCTATTCATGTTGTATTTTTTATGTTCTATTAAAGTCATGAGTGGGACATGAGAAAGGCACAGCTATGTGTTCATAAATATTTCCAAAAGTAAATTTCATCTAAATGTAAAAATGATAATTATACACAGGTTAAAAATGGTTGAAAATATGGGCTATTTCTTAACAAGTGATATGCCAATACACCAGAGTTTCTGGGCCTATTTATGTTTGAAACTTCAAGTAGAGTTGTGATTTTTGGAAGTCTGTGTTTGGAAACATCTGTTAGCACCATCTGTATTAGAATTCAAAACTAAAGGGAGCAGCATGCTTTTCCTTGTTGGAAGCTCAGCAGCAATAGAACTTCAATTCTGTTTCTGTTTTAGTTAAGAATGGTGTTCTTGGGGCCGGGTGGTGGCGCTGGAGGTAAGGTGCCTGCCTGGCCTGCGCTAACCTAGGATGGACCGCAGTTCGATCCCCCAGTTCCCCATATGGCCCCCCGTGCCTGCCACGAGCGACTTCTGAGCGAATAGCCAGGAGTAACCCCTGAGCGTCACTGGGTGTGGCCCAAAATCCAAAATCCAAAAACCAAAAAAAAAAAAAAAAAAAAAAGAATGGTGTTCTTATCTCTTCTATCCTGTGAAACAATTTCTTGATTAACATTTGTTGTTGATAGCACTTCTGGTGCCAACACCATACCCAGCACTGCTCAGGGGTTACTGAGGGACCACTCCAGACTGGTTTAGGAGACAATATGTGGTGGCAGAGTTCAAGCCAGGGTTAGCTACATGTAAAATAAATGCACTATCAGCTGATCTGTCATTCTGTCCCCTCCTTGGTTTAGTTTTGAGGGATAATAGGCCCCTAAATGTGACTAAGCTAAGCACATCAGTCACTCTGAGCTGCTTTTCCCTAAGGAAACTGTGCTTGCTATGCTACAGGTACATGATCAGCTAATCACTTTGCTCCCACTCAGGAACTGAATTCTCACTCTTCCTTTCAGTCTGTCTTACCTCTAATGTTCCCCAAATGTCTACGTACTGACCCCTCTGCTTTTCACCCTCCATTTAGAATTTGAAGATTTCAAGTTGACTTCACACTTGGGTATGAACCAAACACTCTGAAACTTACTAATGTATGTGGTGCTTTCTTTCTCCTTCTGTATTCATAGATGCAAAGGGGTGTTGTAAGGAGAAAAGAACGAAAGAGCAGAGTCATTAGAATAATAGGAGGAAGAGTATGTGATAAATTTTAAAACTGAACACAGAACTCATCGATTACCTTGATTCTATCTATCTATCTATCTATCTATCTATCTATCTATCTATCTATCTATCTATCTATCATCTATCTACCATCTATCTACTATCTATCTATCATCTATCTATCTATCAATCTATCTTCTATGTATCTTCTATCATCTATCTGTCATCTATTTATCATCTATCTATCATCTGTCTGTCTGTTCATTCTTCTATTTATTTAGCTTTCTTGGTCACACCAAGTAGTACTCAGGAGTACTTCCTGGCTCTGCACTCAAGAATTAACCCTGGCAGTGCATGAGAAATAAATGAATGCTTAGGCTTAAAGCCATATTGGCTGTGTGCAAGGCAAGCACTATAGCTACTATACTATTGGCCTGGCCCTAGATTTTATTACTATTTTTATAATAATATCTTTATTTAAGTACAACGATTACAAACATGTTTGTAGTTGGTTTTCAGTTATAGAAATAAATATACCCTTCATCAGTACAACATACCTACCACCAATGCTCCACCATCTCCTTTCTGCCCCACCCTGTATGTATTTGAGAAAAGTTTTTGATTTTTCTCTCACTAATTACTATGTTATATAATTGTTAGTGCAGTTATTTCTCTAACAGCGTTTACCACTATTTGTGGTAAACTTCATATCATGGGCTGGTCCTTCCAGCCTCTCCTTTATTGTCTCTGGATATTATTACAATAGTGCCTTTTATTTTATTTATAATAGCTGCATAATATTCCATTGTGTAGATGTAACACTGTTTCTTTAGCTACTCATCTGTTGTCAGGCATCTGGGTTGTTTATAGATTCTGGCAATTGTAAATAGAGCTGCAATAAATATAGGTATGCAAAGGGTATTTTTGTATTGTATTTTTGTGTTCTTAGGGTATATCCTAGGAGCAGTATTCCAGAATTATATGAGAGTTCAATTTCCAGTGTTTTGAGAAATCTCCATATTGTTTTCCATAGAAGCTGGACAAAATGGCATTTCCATCGGCAGTGACTAAGAGTTCCTTTCTCCTCACATCCCCGCCAGCACTGATTGTTCTTGTTTTTTGTGATGTGTCCCAATCTCTGTGGTATAATATGGTACCACATTGTTGTTTTGATTTGAATCTCCTTGATGGTTAGTGATGCAAAGCACTTTTTCATGTGCCTTTGGTCATTTATATTTCTTCTTGCAGGAAGTGTCTCTTCATTTCTTCTCTCCACATTTTAATGGGGATTAGACATTATTTTCTTGTTAAGTTCTGTCAGTACCTGGTATATCTTAAATATTAGCCCCTTCTTTGATGAGCATTGGATGAAAAGTTTCTTCCATTCTGTGGGTGGCCTTTGTATCCTAGTCAGCAAAACTTGACAGAGATGCTGCATAGAAAGAAAACTACAGAACAATATTCCTAATGAACACAGATGCATAGATCCTCAACAAAGTCTTAGCAAATAGGATCTAACACCTCATCAAAAAGGTCATACACAAAAAGTTTAACTTTTTTCTGAAGCATATTGATTATTTATTACTAATTGTTAAATAAACTATTATTAATTATTTGTTAAATATTAAATACAAAAGTTAAATACAGGAAATTTTTCTTTCTTTAATATTATTTAAAACTATTTAAACACTATGTTTTACTATGTTGTCATAATACACCACTTTGCAATGCAATCATCCTGGACAGGAGATAATACTAGTAGAAAAAAAGGTTAAGCTGCATGCAGCTGACTTTGATTCCCTGCCCTCTTACCATATATATCTTTTGCATCACAAGCTGTAATCCTGGAGTCACCAAACATTGTTTCTTGGGGAGTTAGAAAGGGAATGATGGGCCCGGGTATCTCCAGCACCATAGGTTCTGAGCAGCACCATTGCCTCAGAACCTCTCAGTGAACCAACATCCCAGTTGACTAAACCTCCCTGATAGGTCCTCAAAGTTGCTTCCTGAGAACTCCCCGTTTCCCAATTCAATCACCTTTACTGGTACAGACATGACAGCCTGTCTAATAGCAGGAGACTGTCCCAGAAACACTACACATTTTCTTTTGGCTTTTGTCTGTCTCAGTTCTAATAAACTCTGTACTGTAATATTTGTTACTGATGCTTTCGAGTCAGTGCTCAGAGTGTATACTTTGAAGGATAATGAAACAGGTTAAATGTCTAAAATGCTACTCACATCATTGGATGCAGGAAATGCATTTCCACTAATGATGCTTGTTATACATTGATGACTGTAACTCAATCATGAACATCTTTATCTGTGAAAAAAACCTGTATTATGAATAACCTTGTAAACATGGTGTTTAAAAAAACTATCAAAATGGGGGGATAGGGCTTCAATGGTAGCATGGACTGTGGTGAATGCTGGTCTAATAATGATGGGTGTGTGTGGTAATGCAAAGTGGAAGAGCTGTTAGATGATAGCAACTTAAAATAGATTGTGATCATTGTAAACCCATATAAAATTTACTGTAGACTTAATACATTGTTTAAAATAAACTTACTCATGACTAAAAAAAATGCCACACACATAAGGTCCAGAAAAATAGTATTGCGAGTAAGGCATAGAATCTGACCCTAAGATTCCCACTAGGAGTGGTCCCTGAGAATATCTGGGTACAGAAAAAAAATAAAATTAAATTCTCAAACCACAAACACTCAGAGCAGGAGATGTAAGTCACTTATCTAACACGTGGCAGACCTGATTCAATGCCCAGGATCACATATGGTCTCCAAGCCCTCCAGAAATAATCCCTAAATTTATAGCCAAGAGTACTTCCTGAACATCACCCAGTGATGATGGCCCAAAACAAACAAATAAAAAAAAAAAAACTACATACACAGAATCAGTAAATTTAGAAATGGAGCTATTCTAATGTCATGAGGTGATAAATAAGGTGATAATGCTTACTCATTTGCATCATTTTGTAAAATACTTTTGCATTTTTAAAGAAATGGGATTTCCTACTGTGAAATTTTAGCTTGAATACGTCTATGCTCAGTTCTGTCAGTGTATGTATCTGAAATTAATCTGGTAGTTTACTGAATGACCTGCATACTTATTATTTTCCACTAGAGGGCCCTCGCTACATTGTGTAAAGAGATGCCCTGCCTCCTTTCAATTCTTTTCTTTTCTTGTGTACCCAGATAAGCAAAGGAACACTGAACAAAGTAATACACAGAATAGAAAGACTGACCCTTATTCACTGAGAGGCTATCATTAAAAGCCTGATTGGAAGAAATGTTTTACACTGCTTCACAAATGGCAATCATTTACTTGGCAAAGCCAGAGTAACGCAAGACCCAGCAAGTTCTCACACTTAGCAAAGTTGAATGAAAAGCCATCTCATCCCAGACTGCTTAGTAAAATCAATTAATGTGTATGCTCTGATATCATACATGTTATTTTTGATTGTGAGCAAAAGTTAAAACCATCAGTCTCTACACTCATTTTACTTGCTCCTGATGATTCTTCAGGGTTACATCTGTTGGGGATTACACCAAATTTACAGAAGACTGGCACTTTAATACCCTTAACAATTACACTGCATATGCAAATGAATTTGTCATGATGTCCCATAATTTAAAAGTAGCAACATTCATTTGACAAAAGCAGATTTATAATGCTTCAAAAAAAATCATTCACTCTGATCTATAACTTTTCTGCAAATCCTTATTTCATCTATGTTTATTTCCTCCAATGCATAAAGCACCATGATTTCAGAAATTAGTAACCTCATATTAACATTTTGGAAAACTTGAAGTTACAAGATTAAGGGTCATACTTTATCTGTGAGACTTAACACTGATCTCTAAGATAAAAAAAATCCCTTGTTCTAGGGGCTTGAGCAATAGTGCAGCAAGTAAAGCTTGTATATGGACAACCTGAGATTTGACCTCTGACACCCTATATGATTCCCCAAACACCATCAGAAGTATTCATGACTGTAGAGCCAGTAGTGGTCTAATAACAAAAACAGAAACTAATTTTCTTTTTTAAACTATCGGTTGGTTTATTTAAGTATAGTAGCCACAGAGATTCTATAATTAATCTCCCTGTCATCTGCTTAGGGTTCATAGTTTTAAAGCTGCCCAATCAACTTGTTGATAATTCATGTTTAACAGTTCAGGAAAGTCCTATTAGACAGTAGTAATTCAAATGAAGCTAAACCAAGGGAGGGCATGTAATTTATTCAAATTTGCAATCTGTTTATTGCAAGAAGCCAGACTCTTGCTGTGATCTGCCCTTCATGTGCAAAGCTTGCTTTGTAGAATATGTCTCCCAGATAGAAGAGAGAATACTCTGCCCACAGAATCTAGTAGTCCATGAATATATTTTCTAATATCTTATTAATCAAAATAGCTTTGTTAATTGCTTGAGCTAAGATTTAAAATGAGTCTGGAAGGCTGAGATAGGAAATGAAATATTCAGACATCAGCAACTAAGCAATGTGAATTGCATCAAGTTCTAAGGAAAAAAGAGAGAAAACTAAAGCAAAGTCAGTATGCTAAATCCTCTTTAGATCTTCCACCTGGCATACTATTAGGAAAAAAAACATATGCATTTAATCTCTAGCTCAGATCACATGTCATCTAGTATTGCTCCATGCTTTGTTCTAGACCAGCTGCACTGGTCTTCATTCTGCTTTTCAAAATGTCTTTATTTCTCTTGCCTCCATTCTTGTTTTCCTTTGTCTTCACATGCCTGGTCTCTTTTCACTGTCTCCAAGTTCAAAGGTCATTTTTTTTTTTTAGGAGAAAGGAATAAGAGTGGGGCCACAAGGAATCACTCCTTGTCAGAATGGGGTGGTAGGATTGAGACCCTATGTTGTACTAGGACTGAACTAATCTCAGCCACTGAGCAAGGCAAATGCCTTCACTCCTACACTATCTCTCCAGTTGGGTAAGTGTTATCATACAGAGAACTGGTCTGACTGTTTTAGCCAAATTACTGCTCCTTATTCACATCCCTCAAGGTTCCAAATCACTTAGCACTGTTTATGATCCTTATTAATTCATCTATTTATTCTCTTGCTGAATTTAAGTCACCATAAATTCTGTAAAAATATGGCCTTGTATCTTTCTCAATGATTATATGCACCTCCAATCCTAGAAACTTTCATTATAGATGCCATTAACCAGATGAATGAATGAGAAATACATTTTTTAAAAAATATTTATGATATATTGAATAGTCAATATAATTTAATCATATCAGGACACATCCTCTGGAAATTTATCATCTAATCTGAGTGTATAATTGTATAAATAAAACAAATAAAAAGAAAAATACTGAATGTCAAAGCAAACTTGAGGAAAAAGAAGAGAATTGGAGACAGCATTGTTCTCTTATTTAAAAATATGTAACAAAGCTTTATTAATAAAAAACAATATGCCATTAATATAAAAATCCACATACATTAATGTAATAGAATAGAGTCTTGAAATCAATGAATGAGCATATATTCTGCTAACTTATTACAAAAGGAGTCTAGTATATATACTGTAGAATATAGATTGAAGTTTATTCATAAATGGTGTTGAGAAAAATAAACAATCACACTTAAACCCATGAAAGTAGATTACTATTATACATCACAGATAAATAGAAATTAAAATGAATTTAATAACTTAAAGTTCTAGAAAAATATAGTGGCAAGCCCCTTGATTATTTGTCTTGTCAAAAATATAGTTTGTATGAGACATCAAACAAATATTTAATAAGAGAGAACTTTTGTAATCGTATATGGTAGGATACTAATCTTTAAAAGAGGTAAATAACTAATTAACCTCAATAGTAGAAAACAAAGAAAAGAAGTCAATATATTACAGAAAACACCGAATTTAATAAAATTTTCCAAATAAGACACATATGTGCCCAATGGTTTCATAAAAAGATGCTCAACATTTAGGTCATTAGGGAAATGCAAATCAAAAACTGCAAACCTGGGCCTTACATAAACATCATTCAAATCTGTTAAAATGGCTACCATAAAAAGACAAAAAAAAAAAAAAAAGAAAACAAAACTTGATGGAGAAATAGAGAAGGGGGACATAGCACTAAAGCTAATAATATCTATATAAGGAAAATTAGTCAATCCATAGTAAATAGAAGAAGAAAAAGTTTGAACTACAAGTACATAGGTAGTTATACAGAAGATATCTCTATGGAAACTGGAATCCCTAACAAATTTGAGCTAGAAATGTATCTCCTGTAAAGGTTATACTATCTTCTTGATCTTTAGTCAGTGAAAATAGGAATTTCTATGATACCTTTTACCTCTAAACCCATTTTGGTTTTGAAGAATATATGTAATCCTATTGCTCAAAAGTCTCTGTCTATAAAGATAATGCATGGATAAAGCCTCTAACACCACATAAAAAGCAAATTCAAGTTTTGAAGGAGCTAAAGATATTAAAGTAGCTAGGAATATTGCTTTACAGGCAGCTGACCTCAGTTTTATCCACAGCATCCCATATAGTGCCACAAGCAGCACCAGTGGGATTCAAGAGTGCAAAGGGTGCCCCTGAACATCACAGGTATGGCCTCCAAACCAAAATTATAAAAGGTTAGCCTGAAAGTAATTTCAAAATGATTTATGTATCAGTGAGTTAAAATGTAAACTGTATATTCAACTTTGCAAAAGTCACAAATATCTAGTATATATAAATGTTTAGGTCCCATAACTAAAACATTATTAAAATATAATAAATGGGGGGCTGGGCGGTGGTGCTGGAGGTAAGGTGCCTGCGCTAACCTAGGACGGACCTCGGTTCGATCCCCCGGTTCCCCATATGGTCCCCCATGCCTGCCAGGAGCGACTTCTGAGAGAATAGCCAGGAGTGTCACTGGGTGTGGCCCAAAAACCAATATATATATATATATATAAATATATATATAAATATATATATAATAAATGGGTAACATAGTTAAGAAAAAATAGTAATAAAAATTCTACAGATATAAAGAATAATAAAAAGAATCATATATCGATGAGTGAGTTTAACAAAAGGTCAGCAATCCCTCTAAGAAAACTACAAAATAATAGAGATGAGTGTCATGGACCAGTCGATAGGAAGTTTGCCAGAATTAGTGGAGCAGTGCAGTAGGATAGAATAGAAACATTATGACAATGATATTTGGAAATGATCTCTCTGGACAAGAACCGAATTTTAAAGGAGATAAAGTGATATACATGGTATACTTCATTAACAAAAATGAAGAGATAAAGTGAAGGAGAGAGAGAAGTCAAATGTCTTCCTAGAGGCAGCAAGGGGGTTGGGTGGGTGGCAAACTAAAGACATTTGTGATGGGAAATTTGCATTGGTGAAGGGTGGTATACATTGTATGACTGAAACTCAATCATGTTCAATTTTGTATATATTGTGCTTAAATAAGTAAAAAAAATTAAAATTGAAAAAGTCTGTAAACTTCACAAAGTTTACACAGATGAAAGAAATTGCTCAAGTAAAGCATTTAGAGACAAAAACAAGGGACCTAATTGGCAGCTGCAGTACAACACAGATTCACAGATGAATCCAAAGTTTACAAGAGAAGCAAGACTAACAGAATGAGATTATTCGAAAAATGAGAGTATTTCTCAGACTTTATTTCACACATTTAAAAAAGTTCAGGTTCCACGGAGAATGACTCGGGTTGGACAGCCTGGTATGCCTGGAACCCAGAGTCGATCTTATGCCAATAAACTTCTGGGGTGAGACCTTTTTGTAATCAGGCCAAGGATATTTTCCGTTTTCCCCATATTTTTCTGGACCTATGCAAACAACGGCGATTGCCACTATCACACCTTTACTATGTATTTTTTTTATTCTTATCCTTTAAGGGAAAAATACAATTTACTGAACTTTAAAAAATAATTGTAGTAGAATGCTTGTCTTGAATACAGGCAGGGCATGGGAAAGGGAGAGGGGAAAATGTTACACTGGTGAAGGGGGCATGTTCTGTTTGTGACTGTAACCCAACTATGATCATGTTACTTAAATAAAACATATTTTAAAAAAAGTTCAGTTTGGCTCATAAAGAAATAGAAATTCACATATAAATATATGCTGGTGAAACCAAAATATCAAAAATTAAGCTGGGGCTGGGCGGTGGCGCTGGAGGTAAGGTGCCTGCCTTGCCTGCATTAACCTAGGACGGACCGAGGTTCAATCCCCTGGTACCCCATATGGTCCCCGTGCCTGCCAGGAGCGACTTCTGAGCAAATAGCCAGGAGTAACCCATGAGCATCACCAGGTGTGGCCCAAAAACCAAAAAAAAAAAAAAAAATTAAGTTAATTCAAATGAGAAGAGGATTAACAATCTAAATATGAAACAAAACTATGTTGGATAACAAATGCACTTGGAATGGTTGAAAACAGTGGTTAGAATAACTACCTGTCATGAATACAGGCAGGGGTATGGAAGGAGGGGGGTGTTAGGGGTGGGAATGTTGCACTGGTGAAAGGGGATATTCTTTTTATGACTGAAACACAACTACAAACATGCTTGTAATCATGATGCTTAAATAAAGATTTATAATAAAAATATTGAGAAAAATTGTCACCAAGAATGAGGTTGAATCATTAACTTTTATATAAGCCAACATAAAATGTAGAGTCAAGGAACTCTCTAAATGTAATTCTAAAAGATACATGTTAGAAAACATGGCGGAGCACATAAAGAAAGAAGAGAAAGGGAGAATATATATAAATATATATTATACATATATTATTATATATTTTATATATATATGTAAATGGAGACATTAACTTTAATAACTACTCCAAAACAAAGAAATCGACAAAAGCTAGATAGATAAATAAAAAATTAAAATATAATAAAATAATTTTTTTTAAAAAGAAGGAGAAAAATTATTTTGAGCCTCTTTTTTTTTTCCCCTCCTGCACAGGCACAGTAAATATTGGGGTCATTCAAAGAGGAATTCCCTTCACCTAAGAGATACAGGTTTTCTCCACCCTTAGAGTATATTGTCATGGGATTAACTATAGACTCCGTACAGGCTCAATTATTCTTCTCGGTGCTTTCGTGGTGTTTGGAACCTTTATTGCTGGAATGCTCACTGGATATATTATTTCACT
>PVKC010002909.1:21601-41322 GCA_004027635.1 Crocidura indochinensis
ACCCTGCCCATTTTCGGTGTATTTGATTTTTACTCCAGTGTATTACTTTTCCCTTCTTCAAACAAAACCATGTAACTTGATCTATCTAGTCCCGACCCCCAGTTACAGGAGGAAATAAGGGAGCTATCAAGTCCACACAGGTGTAAGACCACTGGGTAGCAAGTTAGGCACAGAGGAGACCACGTACTCTTGCAGGCCATGGGCTGAGGGAGGAAGATATGGGAGGTAGGATGGGAACAGAGGTGTAGGGAGAACAATTCGGTGAAGGGAATCCCCCTGATATTAAGTTATCATGTACCTAAAATATTATTGTCAACAAGAGCTTTTTTTACATGCAAAAATTAGGGGTGAGGGGAGAACAACTTTGGTGGTGGGAATTCCCCTGATTCAATATTAATATGTACTTAAAATATTATTGTGAAAGATATGTAACCCACTTTGCTCAAAATAAAAATTATTAAAAAAAAGATACATGTTAGAAAACAAAAATATATCCAAGGGACACACACACACACACACACACACACACACACATATATATATATGCTAAGATATAATAAACAAGGAAATTTATATATATATAAATCAAGCTAAATAAAATAATATGTATGTCTATGTACATGAGTTAAAATAAATAAGAGAATTAGAGAGCTTGTAAAGGAGTAGGGTAAATGCTATGTGGGCAGCTAACCATGGTTTATTTTTTATTTTTATTTTTTGGGCCACACCCAGCAACGCTTAGGAGTTACTCCTGGCTTTGCACTCAGAAATCACTCCTGACAGGCTCAGGAGACCATATGGTATGCCAGGGATCAAACCCAGGTTAGGCCTAGGTTGGTGGAATTTAAGGCAAATGCCTACTGCTGTGCTATCACTTGGCTCCCTAACCATGGTTTAATTTCTCACACTAAATATGATCCCCTCAGCATCACAAGGAGTGATTCCTTAAACCAGATTCAGGTTAAGCCCTGAGCACTGCTTGGATGTGGCCCCAGCTCTTCTACCCCCAGAATAGTAATCACAGTATAGCTAAATTCAAAAAAATCATATAACCCAGAAAAAAGGATATGAATTAAAGAATTCTTAAAATGATTCTATTATTGGTGAAATAAAATGGATTTAAACAGGCTTTCTAAGTTAAATATACATTTTAAAATGTATAAAATGAGAGAAAGGGGAGCAGTAGTATAGTAGTTAGAGTATTTGCCTTGCATGTAACCACCCAGGTTTGGTCCTGAGTACCCCATATGCTTTCCTAAGCCTGTCAGAAGTGAAGTGACCACAAAGCACCACTAGATGTGGTCCCAAACACACAATAAGAAAAAAAAATGAGAGATAAATATAGATAGAGATATAAGATGTGGGAAGTATAGCTTATAAAGGAGATAAGGATGAGGAAACTATCTCCGTAAAAATCAAGGAAAACGGGAGGTTAGAGCTTTTGTTCAGAGAGGTAAGGTGTCTGTCTGTCTTGCAGGCTCTAGCCTAGAATGGAACATGGTTCAATTCCCTGGCATCCCAATTGGTTCCCCAAGTCAGGAACAATTTCTGAGCTCATAGACAGGAGTAATCCCTGAAGGTCACTGGATGTGGCCCCCAAGAAAATAAACAAACAAACCAAAAAAAAAAAAAAAACCAAGGAAAATGGGAAAATATAGTATGGTATATTAAATTGTCAAATTTAAATAAATTATCTTAAATATATAAGTATATTATATAATAAATATGTTAAACACACATATATAAAAGATTAGATAAATATATTGAGTATAAATAATCTAAACTTTCTAATTAAAATGTAGTTGAAGTCTTAGAAGTTATTATTTTTGGTAAAATAACCTACCTAAGATCTATAAAAATTCCAAATTTCTATTTTCCTAATAATTTAATTTCAAAAATAATATAGATACATGAAAACATAATAAATATGTAATAGTGAGTAGTTCTGATACATTTCACAAAAAATGTTATTATATAGCAATAAAAATGGAACCAGTTGAAAACAGCAAGAAATGGATAGTAATAAAAGTTTGATTTAATGGAAAAATTAAAACCTGTAATCAATAATAAACAATAAGAATTTCTTTCTTTCTTTTTTTTTTTTTTGGTGTTTGGGCCACACCCAGTGACGCTCAGGGGTTACTCCTGGCTATGCGCTCAGAAGTCGCTCCTGGCAGGCACAGGGGACCATATGGGAACGGGGGGATCGAACCGTGGTCCGTCCTAGGCAAGGCAGCAGGCACCTTACCTCCTGCGCCACCTCCCGGCTCCCAAGAATTTCTTGAGTTTACTTACATGGACTATTATGACAATTTAAATTTAGTACTTAATTTTTCTTTTTTATATCAAACATTATTTAAGCACTATGATTACAAGTTGTAGCTAGGTTTCAGTCATAAACAGACCACCCCCTCTTCACCAGTGCAACATTCCCACCACGAAAGTTCCCTATCTCCCTCTTACCCTACCACTACCTGTATTCGAGACAGGCTACTTCTCTCACTCATTAAGATTGTCATGATAGTTGTAAGAGAAGTTATTTCCTTAATTCCACTCACCACTCTTTGTGGTGAACTTCACATCATGAACCGGTCCTTTCAGCCTTTATCTCTATTGTCTCTGGGCATTATTACAATAATGTATTTACTTTTTCTTAGAACCCATAGATGAGTGAGACTATTCTGTCTATCTCTCCTTCTGAATTTCTATCTTTTAAAAGAAATAAACATGTATGGAACTTTTAAGAGTGTCTACCTATCAGTAACCAACCAAATGTAAAAGCATCACTTTATGTTATGCTCGACAATATCTGAACCTCCTACTAGAATGATCTACTTGGGTTTGAAGATACTTTGACTCATTAATAATACCCCATAATGGGATGAGATAATATTTCACTTATAAAAGTCTACATAAATTCTATTAATACCCTATTTGTATAAGAAGACACAAAAACCCAAAACTGGTGGAGAATACCTGCAAGCTGGTAGATGCTAAGGCAGTGTACCCACGACCATAAAGAGCTTAAAGGGCTGAGGTCAGGAGTCTCATCTTAGAAAGCCTACCCACTAAGATAGAAAGCCTATCACTAGCCACTAGAAAGCCTATCACTAGGATCTATCTTGATTTTTTGTTTGTTTATTTTTTGGTGGTACTCAGGGTTTACTCCTGGCTATGCCCTCAGAAATTGCTCCTGGCTTGGGGGACCACATGGGACGCTGAGGGGATCAAACTGCTGTCCATCCTAGTCTAGCACTGGCAAAGCAGATGCCTTACTGCTTTTTCTACAGCTCTGGTCCCTATCTTTTTTTTCTGGTCCCTATCTCTTTTTAATATAATATCTTTATTTAAACATCTTGATTACAAATATGATTGTGATTATGTTTTAGTCATGTAAAGAACACCCTCCTTCCCCAGTGCAACATTCCTACCACCAATGTCTCAAATCTCCCTCCATCCCAAACCCACCTTTACACTAGACAGGCTTTCCAGTTCCCTCATTCATTCACATGGTTATGGTAGTTCTCAGTGTAGTCATTTCTCTAACTGCACTCACCACACTTTGTGGTGAACTTCATGAAGTGAACTGGAAGTTCCAGCCCTCCTCTCTTTGTCTCTGAGGATTGTTGCAAAAAGATTTTTATTTTTCTTAAAACCCATAGATGAGTGAAACTATTCTGCGTCTATCTCTCTCTCTGACTTATTTCACTCAGCATGATAGACTCCATGTACATTCATGTATAGGAAAATTTCATGATTTCATCTCTCCTGATGGCTGCATAATATTCCATTGTGTATAAGTACCACAGTTTCTTTAACTATTCATCTGTTGAAGGACATCTTGGTTGTTTCCAGAGCTTGGCTATTGTGAGGAAGGAATTTTTGTATTATATTCATGTGTTCCTAGGGTATATCCCTAGGAGTGGTATAGCTGGGTCAAATAGGAGCTCAATTTCCAGTCTTTGGAGGAATCTCCATATCGCTTTCCATGAAGGTTGGACTAGATGGCAAACACCCAACAGATTGTGCCACTACTCTGCCCCCAAATATATTTTATATATATTATACATAATATATTTTTGTAAAGAGTTATATGAAAGGGGGTTATCTTTTAGAATGCCATTTAGAAAGTTTCTTCAAATATTTATATATATAAGGATTATAAGAAAATATATTCATCAGAAAAAAGATGACACAAAATATAAATGAAAAACTCTAGATATATAGTATCTGTAAACTAAAAATATGTTGCTTATATATAACATTTATTAATAACAATTTTAAGCTTAAAATTTAAATATAAAATAAGGATACTAGAAGTAAAAGTACTATTTTAAAAATAAGTAAATATTGAAAATTATATATAAGTAAATTATAAAAATGGGTAAAAGAACATTGGCAAATAATTTACAAATTATTAACACTTGTCTAAAATGGTAGAATATTTTAATAGCCCTTAAAATATTTAAAATAATAAGTCACTTAAAATAAAATTTCAAGTACACATACATCTAAATTATTTTATAAGAAAGCTATACAATTTTAAGCAATTCATTATATCACAATAAATTATTACTTTTAAGGACTAGAAATGGAGAAAATACTCTTTAAATTATTTTATAAATCTAAACTTTAGGGGCCGGAGAGATAGCATGGAGGTAGGGCATTTGCCTTGCATGCTGAAGGACGGTGGTTCGAATCCCAGCATCCCATAAAGGTCCCCCGAGCTTGCCAGGTGAGATTTCTGAGCATAGAGCCAGGAGTAATCCCTGAGTGCTGCCAGTGTAACTTCCCCCTCAAAAAACAAAAATAATCTAAACTTTAACACTAAAACATACAAATGTTCATAAAGAAAAACAACAGTCTTACACTAATTATAAATATGCATGTGAAAGCACTCAAATTGGTATGTCATATAGAGGTCACAAAATAACAAAATACATTAGGACCATAAGGTGCTTATTGAAAAAATTGTAAAATTTTGAAAGTTAAAATGTATATAATTTATCAAATTTTAAAAGAGAATATCTATAAATTTACCTCAAAATATAAAATATTTGGCAAACATTCCATCAAATTTAATATCACACTATAATAAAATATTTTTCTAAATTAGAAATCAATGACAACTTTTTATACAGGGTATCTAAAACAGATTTAAAATTTTTTTTGTTTTTTTTTTGTTTTGTTTTGTTTTTTTTTTGGTTTTTTTGGGTCACACCCGGCAGCGCTCAGGGGTTACTCCTGGCTCCATGCTCAGAAATCGCTCCTGGCTGGCACGGGGGACCATATGGGGCACCGGCATTCGAACCGATGACCTTTTGCATGAAAGGCAAACGCCTTACCTCCATGCTATCTCCCGGGCCCCGATTTAAAATTTTATTTAATGAAAAAGTACTTCAGTTATTTTCTTTGATCTGACACACCCAAAATAAGTTATCGTCCTGGGTCAAGACTATGTAATTGGATGACTGAATCTGTATAATTAGGAAAAACAAAGTTGGCCCCTTTAGACTTTCAAAGTAGTCCAGCAAAGGTTTTCAATCAAAATCAAAGAATCTAATAATCATAGACACAGCCCTATTTAACTCACAGAAAATTAAACCTCAGTAAACCATCTAGTCAAGCATCTTAACAGGCTATCAAAATTTCAGGCTATCAAACAAATTTACTTTAGATATTAACAATGAAGAGTTCTGAATTGAAACCTGATTTTAGAAGGATTAATGGTCAAATCCAGAAAACTTACAACTTGAGAGGAAAAGGAAAAGGAAAGAAGGAGAGAAGTGAAGGGACTGTATGTATAGACTTAACCGTGAGAAGAACAAGGACAAGAGTCTAAGGTGAGCAAGTTTAAGGTATAGAAACTGTACAAAATGGCATCCAAACTCTCATTATAAACTGTGTAATTCCTCTGGAAACAAGATAGTAATAGGGATAAAAATTCAATGTATCATATGTCATCAATCCTGACTTCTAAACTCTTTCCTTCCTCAAGACATAGTTTCAGCTTCTCCAGAAATGGAATCTTTTGTCATTTGAGTCTAATATAAGAAACTGACTCACCGTGGCTCAAAATGAATATAAAATGAACAAGGACACATGAAAATAAACTCATTAGCAATCTCTGCCTTCAGAATAATGACTTCTTCAAATAAAAAATCATCAAAGCATGTGATATCGTGATTTTTAATAAATATGTAAAAATAAAAATACACGTAATTGCATTCAAATGGGTTAAAATGTCAGTGTTATACCAAAATTTAAGAAATAATTAAGGAATATCATAGGAAGAAGGCTCCATGATACTACCTTCATAAATATTTCATAGATACATTAATTTATTTAATCTTTATAGAAAACTATAAAAAAGATATTTTAAAAATACTAAAAATAGTCCAGATATTTAATTCTTGGGTACTATCCAATGAATAAAAAATTCAAAAGATATATGCACACCTATATTTATTGCAGCAGTAGTCACAGTAATCAAGATATGTAAATAACCCAAGTGCCTACAAGAGAAAAGTGGGTAAAACAGATGTAATTATAAAAGCAATATGAAAATTTTCACAAAAATTTACAGTGGAACTTTCATTTGAATGAGCTATTCAACTTTATGGTATCTACACCCCAATAAAACCAAAACATTAATTTTAAAAGATATATGTGTTCTAGTGTTCTTTGCAGCTCTTAGTATAATAGCCAGAAGCAAGTCAATGGTTCAACAACTGAAGAATAGATAAAGAAGTTGTGATCGATTCAATATATAAAAGGAATATTTTGTATCCACAGGAAAACAGCAATGCCATTAAGTTTGTTAAAATTTGGATGAAATTAGAAACTATGCTGAGTGAAATAATCCAGAGGCAGAAGAACAAGATGAACTCATTATTTTGTGGTATAGAGAGAAGGAACTCAAGGATATGAACAATATCAATTGATAATAAACCCTGAGTACTAGAATAAAGTGCAAATTTGGGGGAGAAGAGGAATAAATAGGTTGACTGTAAACATCCCAGGAGCACAATCATGAAGGATCTGAAGTACAGGGCTGTGCTTAAGGAGGTAACATTATGCACCAAAACCATAACTGTTAATCAACAAATAGGGACATTTGTGGGATGGAAGAAAAGTTAAAATAAAGGTAACAGAGGAATGGTGGTGGAGGGTCATGGACAATCAGTGGTTGTGGTGTGCAGTAACTGAACATTATACCTCAATACCATAAACTTGAACACCACTGATACCCTATTACATAAACTAAAATAGAATAAAATAATTGTAAAAAACATAAAAAATATGTGATACAATGAACAATAATTATCCATGATTAGCTACTAGAAAAATAAAGTTTTCTTTTGAACAAGGATAGTATAGGAGGGGGTTATACCAAGAAAAATGAGTTAGGAGGACAAATATTGAATGATTTTACCGAAATAAAGTAAAGCAAATGAACAATATGCAAAACTCAAAGTGATTAGAGTCAGAGAACTGAGTTACCAGGCAAGACAAGTTAGGCAGAATGGGTTGAATGGTCCAGGGATTTAATAAAAGAATATCAGCATTCTGTCAATGGATGTGATATTACAATATCATAGAGCTAAGACATATAAATATTTGCAGTGATAAATAAATGTCGCCTCAATAAAAATAAAATTTGAAACTATATCTTCTATAAATTAAAGTATCTTGGAATATTTATAACATAAATAAGTGAAAGTTTATATGTAGAATACATTTTCATTGAAATTCTCTAAGGCATATCTAGATAAATGAAGATAAATACTATATCTATAGAAATATACATATTATAGTTAAGGTCTCCTTCTCTAGATTGATAAATACCTGTACTGCAACTTCATTAAAAGTACCAATAAAATATTTCATATATTTGAGAGAATGATTATAACAAATTTAAGAGTAAAAGGTTAAGAATGATTTTAAAATATTTTATTAAATATAATTATTATGATTAATTCATTTTAAAACTATAACTTACAATAATTTACTCAATAACTTACTATAAAGGTATAGTAATTTAAGTTTTTGTTTTGTTTTAGACCATACCTGATGATGCTCAGGAGTTAATCCTGACTGCTCAATAATTACTCCTGGGAGTGCTTGGAGACCATATCGGATGCTGAGGGTTGAACCCAGGTCAGCTGAATACAAAGTACTATCCCTCCAGCCCATATACAATAATTTTAAAACTAAATATTATCTAAGAGATAGAAAATGCCAATAAATAAAGAAACAAGCATGCAAAAATAACATAGGACATAAAGGAACATCAGAGACAGAGTAAAGGTCAGATTGCATGTTTACAAAAAATGAGTATATTTCTCAAAAACTTTTGCTAGATTAATTGTAAATCTATATAGAAAGTGACACAGTACATTTTTCTTCATAACATGAAAAATTTAATTCAATAACTTTAATATAAAGAGTTAAATGTTGCAGACTTTTTGGAATTATATGATTCTTTTTAACATCAAGATTGAAAATTCTTTATATAAAATAAAAAAAAATGCCCACCCTCTCTTCCACAATAGCCATTTTTAGCTGTATGACAAAAATTGACTGACTTTAAATTGCTTAGTAAGCTTTCTGACAATGACTTAATGACTTATTTTAAATATATTAACTTTTCAAATTTTGTTTTGTTTTTGTTTTTGTTTTTTGTTTTTGGGTCACACCCGGCAGTACTCAGGGGTTACTCCTGGCTCCATGCTCAGAAATTGCTCCTGGCAGGCACGGGGGACCATATGGGGCACCGGGATTCGAACAGATGACCTTTTGCATGAAAGGCAAACACCTTACCTCCATGCTATCTCCCGGGCCCCAACTTTTCAAATTTTATTGATGTTCTACTTAAAAAATAATTTTATTACTACTTAACTATATACAAGTACTATTTATATTATATTGTGTTTACTAAGGGGTAGTCTTGGAAATAGGTAAGAATCTGGGTACAGAGGTAAAAGGAATTTCACATTGGATTAGAACAAGTATATTTTGAGCAATTATGTAATACATGATCTTTAAATAAAATACTTTATAAAAATGATATTAAAGACATAAGATAGCTAAAAAATAACAAATTTGGGGCCATGGAGATCATGTAGAGGATAGACTACTTTTTTGATAACTGTTACCTCATATGAAATCCTGAGCTAAGAGTGGTCACTGAGCAAAGAGACAGGATTAAGTACAGAGGACCACTACATATGGTCTAACAACAGCAACAATAACAATAAAAAATGATATCGTCTATATTAAAATTATAAAAATGTGTTTATTAAGAAGATCTAAGAAATGATGGTCACAAACTTGGAAATAGTTTCTCTTTGCATGACAGAATTATATTAAAAATTGACAAAAAAATATAGGGCTAGAGCAATAGCACAGCGGTAGGACATTTGCCATACATGTGGCTGACACAGGATGGACCTGGTTTCGGTTCGTTCGTATGATCCCACAAGCCTGCCACGAGCGATTTCTGAGTGCATAGCCAGGAATAACTCTTAAGCGTCACTAGGTGTGACCCCAAAAGTAAATAAATAAATAAAAATTGACAAAAATAACAATGCTAACTAAGCCAATACTAACATAAACAACCTAATAGGTAGCAAACAGTGAACAAGCACTTCTAGAAGAGAAAAATAGGAATGCCAAATAAATATGGCAGAAGATTCCCTCTCTTAGAAAGGAAATGTAATTTAAATTTCAAGGAGATAGCATTTCACATCTGTCACACTGACAAAATATTAGATCCAACAATATTCAGAAGGATACAAAAACACCATGAATTTTCTTGTGCTATTAATGATATGTAATTTGATATAATTATTGTGGAAAATAAATTTGTACTGCATAGTAGAGTTTAATATGAGATTTTTTTAAGGTCTAAATAATACCTGCTATAGGTATAAACTTTGGAAAAATCTTGGCACAGAGACACCAGTCAGCATATGAAATTGTCTATAGCAATAGAATTTAGAGTAAAAAAAATTGTAAATAGCTTAAATATCCATCAGCAAGATGATGGCAAAATAAAATGTGATTTATTCACACAATGGAATTCTCTACTGAAGTGAGCATGATTGAATCACAGATATCTTCACTGACACAGATAAATCTTAATGTATACTATAAAATGGAAAGCAAGTCATCAAACACACTTATACAGCATACCTCAATTCATATAAAGAGAACAAAAAATAAGCAAAACTAACTTACATTTTTTAAAGAAATATGGTCTCCTGTGCCTGCCAGGAGCAATTTCTGAGCATGGAGACAGGAGTAACCCCTGAGCACTGCCGGGTGTGGCCCCAAAAACCAAAACCAAAACCAAAACAAAAACAAAAACAAAAAACAAAACAAAAACTTAAAACAAAAGTAGGGAGTAGACAGAGAATAGTACTATAAAATAAAAATTCTTACCAGATGTTCATGTAGATTCCTTTTTAGAAGGAATGCATAATATTTAAGTGGCTAACAAGAAAAATTTTTATTAAAGCATCTAATTAACTCTACTATACACTTATAGTCCCGTGTGTGTGTGTGTTTTGTTTTGCAAGAAAAGATCATAACATCTTATGGGGCATGAAAGCATATCTAAAATCACTGTAAACTTTATTCATACTACATCAAACATTAAAAATAAGTATATTTGATCCAGAATGATGGTTAAAGCAGGTATGGAATTTGTGTTGCATTCAGTCAACCTGGTTTTGTCTCTAGCCTTCCATTAAGTCCCCCAAACACATAAGAAGTGATCTCTGAGTATAAAGTCAGTATAAGCCCTTAGCACTGCTGTGTATGACGCGAAACAAACAAACATATAATTAAGTGATATAACAAGAGAAATCCAGGACTCACTGCTCTAATATTCAGTCTTGAATTTGAATTTGCTTTTATGTTACCACAAGATTATAGAGATATCTCTTTAATTTTTTGTACTTTTAAAAGCATTACAGTTGGGAAACATAGACGTACCAGCATTTAGATATAACATGGAAAGATACTCTTTAGAATGATACAATAAGAAGGGGCTTTAAAACTAATATGATGAAATAGCTATTCTTACTGCAAAAAAAAAAATAAGGTTCACAGTTTTAAGTTTTGAGGACTATCATCTACTCATTATTTAAGTTTTGTTTATCTTGATGTTTGGAAATCAGAGCCTAACAGATGCCCCATTACTTCTTGGCCAGGTCTCAAGACCAAACTGCAGGTAGCAACCCAGGAAAGACCTTTTAATGTCACATTTATGCTCTCTCTCATTTTCTTTTAAGCTCAACACAGGCCTCCTTTAGCGTGCTTACGTCATTAAGCACATGTGCTTTCACCTGCAGAATGAATCTGAGTAATTTTATATAGCCATCCTTCCAAGGAAAATATAGAGAAAGAATAAAAAACAATGTGAGAGAACAAAAAATATTGAAATCATAGCTCATATTCTCCTACTTTTTTTAGTAAGGCAAACAACTCGTTAAGTTAGCCTTTTTAATTGCTTGAAACAAATGAAGCACCAGATTAATTTAGTCTAAAAGAAAACAAAAATTAAGGAAAGTAATGTATATGAATTAAAATTTTTCCCCTTGAAATTAGAAGACATTTTTCTACTCAAAGTATTTTCTAATGCTCAACTTCTAAATGAGAAAAAAAAAATGATCTTGTTGACAGAGTAAAGGGTCTGATTTGGAAATAATTTAAAGAGGTATGACTGAACTCTCACTTGACTTGGATATAATTTGAATACCTTATGTCAATCAAAACTTTAACACATATTTCTTTTATAAATCGAAGGAATTTTGCATTATAACTTGTATCAAGTGTGCATCAGTACATTTTAAGGTGGTTCTTAAGTTTGTCACTGAAAGCCCAATTCTATTTTTCACCATAACATTTATTACCTTTTTCTAGATTTTATTTCCATCTTAACTATTGATAACCCTAAATGGCCATAAAGTTAGTGTTTATTTTTGTTTTACTTAGTTCATCTGTTTGATTTATGTTAAGTTATACAAAATTATTAGTGCAATCTTATGGTACTTATCTTTCTTCATCTACTTTACTTCATTTGATAAATCCTCAGGTCCTTCCAGGATTTAATCTTCAGTTGTAGCTGAATGGTATTTCACCATGCATGTATACACAGACACACATTACATTTTATTTATTCATCAATATTTGAGCATTATTGCTCTCAGTTATTATACTCTTTATACTCCTATATTATTGTTTGTACCAATTTACATTCTCTCCAGTAGTATATAAAGGATTTCCTCTCCAACACTTACTCCTTGTCTTTGAAATAATAGTCCTTAGCTACTGTAGATAATGTAAATAATGCTTCAATAGAAATTGATGTATAAAGCCTATGAGAGTACAGAGGCTAGGGTGATTGCCTTGCAAACTGTTGACCTGGGTTTGATCCTAGATAACATATGATAATTCCAGGGTCTGCTGAGAGTGACCCCTAAACACAGAACCAGAAAATTCCTGAACACTACCATGTATGTCCCAGAAACCAAACTAAACAACAACCAATGAAAACTCTGTGGGATATAGATATCACTAACACTAGTATTTTTGGGGTGGAAGAGATAATCCCAATGTAATTTTCTTTGCATACAACCAACTAAAGTTCAGTACCTGGATCCACAAATAGCTCTTGAACAGTGCCAGAAATGGCCCTTGGTACAATTGGAGGTGACTCCCCAAACCCTACATATTATAAAAATCAGTGCTCTTGTAATTTGGGTGTTGATGTCCAAAATGGAATAAATAGACCGTATGAAATTTTTATTTTAGTTTTCTGAGTATCTTTATACTCCTATATCATTGGTTGCAATAGTTTATATTCTCTCCAATAGTGCATAAAAATTTCCTTCTAATATCTTCTCCAACACTTGTTTCTTGTCTTAGATTAATTGTCTCACAGTTGTAAGGTGAAAACCTATTGTTTTGATTTTCATTTTCTATGAAGAATAATTCAAGAAATACCTAACCAACAATTTCCTTTTGTGGACAGTTACACTAAAAAATAAATTATAAAAGCTTAGAATCCTTTTTAACTGTAGTTCAAAAAATAAACCAACATTTTAAATTTCATCTTAAAATATTCACATTATTTAGTAATAGGGTATATTTGGTTGGCAGTCAGAATCCTTAAATTACTGCTTGATTAGACATTGAACCTACCTTCACTTTTAACTTTTTGTTATGCTTTATTTTTAGCAGGGCTATTTCTGGCTTTGTACTCAGGGGTTTCTAGCAGCTTTTGGAAGTCCATGAGTTGCTAAGTCTGAAAACTAGGCTTTCCTCCACACACAAAAATATGCTTAAATGGTTAGTGCATGAGTTTTGTTCTATTATTTATTTATAACTTTTTGTTAGTGTCTTTTATTTTATAAATAATATCTTTAAGCACCACAATTAAAAACATGTTTGCAAATGAGTTTCAGTCATAAAAAGAACACTTCCCCCATTACTAATGCAACATTCCCATCACCAATTTCCCCACAAAATTTACCTTCCTCCCCCAACCTCTGCCTATATTCAAGACAGGCATTCTACTTCTCTCACTCATTAACATTATCATGCTAGTTGTTAGCATAATTATTTCTCTATCAGTACTCACTACTATTTGTGGTAAGCTTGATAGCATGAGTCGTTGTTTGGTTGTTTGGGGGCCACATCCAGATATGCACTGGGTAATTCCTGACTCTGCATACAGGAATTACTCTCTGCAGTGCATGGTGGGTCACAATGTGATTCTAGAGTTCAAACTTGGTTTAGTTACATGCAATGCAAATTCCTTACTAATTTCTCTCCCCTTAATTATTATTTTATTAAAAATTGTTCTTTGTCTTTTGGGCCTTACTCTACCATGTTCAAAGATTACTCTGTAGGCTCTGTGCTCAGGGAATACTTATGTGGATCAGGGATCAAATCTAGATTGGTTGTGTACAAGGCAAGCATCATATCTAAGAGTTCTATCCTTTGACCTCTAAACTCTCTGGTTTTTTGGGGGGAGACATACCTGGCTGTGTGCAGGGATTATTTTTGGTTCTGTACTGAGGGATTATAGTAGGTATAGTCTAGAGAATCATATTTGGTAACAGGGATCAAGCCCCAGTCAGCAGCATATGAGGCAAATACCTAATTCACTGTTAAATCTCTCCAATGCTCTTTTTATTTTTTTAGTGTGAAACTGTATTTTAGTCACAGCAAACAACAAAAATCTAGCTGCAAAAATGACATAATCAAAAGAAACATAGCCAATCCAACATTAAAACTATGCTACCTAGTGCCGGTATACAGGGAACTCAAAAGTCATTGATTTGTTTCTCCATCCCTTGGTATTTGTGAAAATTTACTGCAATGCCTGGGGCACCATTACTTAAGAACAAGGTTTTGTGTGGGAACACATCTCCTCAATGAAAATCACAAGGAGATCTAAAGCAAAAGAATGACATGATTTAGATACACATTCTAAAAAGACTGCCATGGTAGCTGGCTGAAAAAAAGGATAAAAAAATCTTAGTGAAGTGGAATAGCTCAGAAATGACATAAGCACTCAAGAAATCAATTTTGGGTGCTGTTAAAAAATTGACATAAATCTATGAATGCATGACTAACAAGTTTAATATGTTTATTATTTTATAAAATTATCCATAAAATTATACCTTCAGGGGCAAGGGAGATAGTTTAAGGGGAAATGGTAACCCACTTGCCTATTAATGCAAAATAATGATTTAAGCCCCTGATACTGCACATTCTCCTCCCTAAAGTCAAGATATATATATATATATATACATATGTATATATATACATATACATATACATATACATCCCTAGTGGTCTCCAAGCATTGCTGGTATATCCCTGGTAACCATTTAATAAATGTCAAGTCAGCACTGCCAGCCTAAACCCAACTCTCAAAATATTGCCAGATGCAGATCATATTAAAAATATTGTCACACAGATAAATGCACACTATCAAAGTAAGACATGGGCAATATGGGAAAATGATAATATGGACTAAAGGCTTTAATTATATTTTTGTGTAATATTTATTAATTTTAATTGATTAGTTTAGTGAATGGTTTAGTGATAGTTTAATGAATCATTCCTATTAAAAACAAGAGATGGGATAGAGAATTGAAGAAAAATACATTAGGAAGAGTAGTAATAAATGCAACACTGTAAGATGGTGATTGAGGCATAGTCAGATGAATAGAACATGTCTATTCTTATATGTCTATATATCTTATATGTCTATGTCTTATATGTCTTTATAACTTATCTATAGATGGAAAAGTATATCTTATCTATAAATAGAAAAATAAATAAAATAATTAGGAAGTTAAACAAAAGAGGGTAGCTAAAAAAGAAAAGGACAAAAAAGGAGATAAAAATATTAGACTATAAAAAGAAGTTATTCCAGTATGTTGGTACATTCTTAAATTTAATGTAAAATGTGCCTGTTCTCAGAAAAGTTAAAGAGCCCTTTACCTAGGAAGTTTTTGGAGTTGTTAAACAAACCGCATCTATGTTATTCTCCATTGTGTTAGCATTTTCTTTTCTTTTCTTTCTCTCTTTTCTTCTCCTTTTTTTCTTTATGCTTGTTTTAGGGGGTCACAATCGGCTGTACTAAGGGCTTTCTCCTGGTTTTGCACTCCCAGCAAGTTGGGGAAGCAAATGTGGTGCTAGGGTACAGAACCTGGGTCAACCAATACAGGGATTACCTTAACACCTACATTACCTCTCCAGCCCCAATACTGTTATTTCTTTAAGATATTCACCTAAAATGTTTTTCCATGTACTTATAAATAAAAACAGAAAGGAAAATTTCTGGGGAAGGAAACTATTAAGGAACTTTAGATAAAGAGAAACCCAGATATCATAAATTTATATGTTTTCAAATTGCAATGTAAGGGAGAAAAAACATGGAGTATAAATCCATAATAAGAGAACATTTATATTAAAAGACTTATTAAAAGAGAACCATCTATATAAATCTAATTATATTAGTTGACAAGCTATCTCAATCTACCTTGACATGCTTTTTCCATACATATGAGATATAATTTCTAGAAAAAATTTCCTACTCTATGTGCTTGAAGCTATAAAGAATCGGGATTTCATTGGAAATATTTCTCAATTCATGGCTCTTAGAAATAAAGGGCAATCTATCATGGAGAAATATTAATCATAAGATAACCAGAAGAACAGTAGTTTAAGTGTTACCTTTACAAATTTTTAATTTAAATAATATTTTCTAGTGGTTATCAAACCATCAAAGTGGTTACATTTCCAAAATGAACTTATTTCCAAAATGCATAAAAAGAATTTATTTCCAAAGTGTATGGGATGTGTACTTATCTTAGATGGAAGCCTAGTACTGGGATGCCTGTGTACTCATGGATTAGTGTATTATTTAATTGAAGAATTTCTGTTGTCGGTTGTTGTATATGCGTTTCTTAGCTTATATTTTAAGTATTGTCCTAAGAATTCTATTTTGTCAAAATGCAGAGTGAGGCTATTGATGTAAAATGTATGTATTTAACCATTTTTAAACATTTAACTCTTTAACTCCATACAATTAAATCAAAATGATCCACTAAACTATGACTACAGAAATACATTTTTATTTGTTTGCATGCTTGAGTGGTGTTTTGGAGTATCACAACTGTAAGTGCTTAGGTTGCTCCTGGTTCTCCATTCAGGAACTACTCCTAGCAATGCTTGGCATACCATATGGGATGCTGGGGATTGAATCCTGGTAGGGTTCAATGTATTCAAGTCAAGTGCCTTATCCACTGTACTATTACTTGGAACTCATAGAAATACTTTTATTTATATGATTTTTAATGTGTCCTTAAGAGCTTATATAGATTTCTAGGAAATTTTCTTACTTCTTGATTTGTAATTCTTAAGTAAAGACATTTACAATATACATTTATAAAATACCTATGAATTATAAAAGCTGTATTAATAAATAAAATACCTCAAATACTTTTATAATTTATTCAATGATTTTACGATGGTAAAGTATTAAATTTCCTTTTATAAATAAGCCTAGTATGAGAAAAACAAATTATCAATAAAACACAATAACCTGAAAACTGATTTTCAGAACTGATCTTATTGAGGGTGAAGTATGAAGGTGATATTGATGGAAGAAGACCCTGAGACAAGAGTGGAAATACTGGTGAAGGGTGTAGTGTTGAAATGTTGAACTCATGAAAATCCATCATTAAAGTTTTGTCAGTCACATACTTCACATAAAAAAGAAATAGAAAAAAATGAAAGGACCCCAGAGTCAATGATAATTTCCAAAGATATATTGATTTTAAAGCTTAAAATAATTCCTGCTACTGAATCATGCTCTCTTAGAGCAAGATTAGATCTCCTAAAATCTTATGTAGCACCCTAAAATTAAAAATAAATGTGTTTAAACATATTCAAAAGTTACTATATACTATTTAGATTAGATTCCATGCTACTGAAAATCAAGACTTGACTTTACTGTTCCCATTACATTAACTGAATATATGTATAGGGAATTCCCTACATATATTGCATTTTAATATCCAAAAACAATTATAGGAATTATTACACTTACCCTGAGGAAACCATATCATAGCAACAAATTCCCCAGACATTTAAATTTAGTGTTGACATCTGTTACACATAAAAGATAATGATTTACTCATCTTTGTCCTCTGAGTAAATTGTATAGTACCTAGCCCATAGGTATTCAAGTAATATCTGAGAGCCTGAATGGGATTTAGTTATTATTCACTTTGTAACTAGAACAAAGGATTGAGAAATGAAATTTTTAACCTTAAAGAATTACTCGTGGGTAGAGGATTTATGCTCTTTCCATTTGTTACTGTTATTTTCAACTCAAAATAATCATTGTACTTGCACAAATTATGTGCTCAATTGTTCTCAAGTCTCTTACACCTTCTATTAAAGATACAGACTGAGGCAACAAAAAAGCAGTATGAAATTAATTTTTAGAAATCTAACAAATAATAATGTTACATAAATGTTTCAAAATTCATCAATGTCTGGTTATGAACATTTTCCTGTGAAGGGCTATTTTTAAAGATAACTTACAGCTTTTAAGATGCAGTAATAGAATATAAAACAATGAAGGGTCTGGGGAGATAGTAAAGTAGGCATGGAGCTTGCCTTGCACTCAGTTAGCCCAAGTTCAATCCTTGGCTTTATATACAGTCTTCTGAGTCTCACTAGGAGACTTGAGCACAGACAGAATTCCCTTCTAATAATATATATATACACATATATATAATATATTTGTGTCTCCATGGCTTCACACATGAAACTATGTTCTATCATTGAGCCACATAATTGGACAACAAAGTATATTTAAACTTTATGGATATTACTCAAAACACTGAAAATTGAGTTTCCATATGATTCAGTAATACCATTCCTAGGGATATATCCTAGGAACCAAAAACACCATACAGAAAAGACCTCTACATTCCTATGTTTATCATAGTACTATTTACAATAGTCATCTGGAAAGAACAAAAGTTTCTGAGAACAGATGAGTGACTAAAGAAACTGTGGTACAGCTACACATTGGAATATTATACAGCTGTTATGAAAAAGGAAGTCTTTAAATTTGCTTATAAATGGTTGGGTATGGGAGAGTATTATTCTGAAAGAAATGAATAAGAGGGAGAGGGATAGACATAGAATAATACCAGCAATTAGTGGAATATGAAAATAATAAAAGATAGTATGACAATAATATTCAGAGATAATAGAGTTGAGGGCAAGGAGGACCAGTCCAGGGTAGGAAGTTTGCCACAAAGAGTGATGAGTGCAGTTAGGGTAGAGAAGGGTTCACTATAACAATAACAGTTGGAAGTGATCATTTTGGACAAGTATTGGGTGCTAAAAGGGAATAAAGTGATATGCTTGGTGCCCCTTCATTAACATTAGTGCAACCATGGTGTCAAAAAGGTGAAAGAGAGATATAGTGGAGGAGGAGAGAGAAGTAAAGAGGGATAGGGCATGGGAGGGAAACTGGGGACATTGGTGAAGGGAAATGTGAATTGGTGAAGGGTGGTGCACATCCTATGACTAAGTTCAAACATTAAACAATTGTGTAACCATGGTGCTTAAATAAAATAACTATTAAAAAGTCTTAGAGAAATAACAACATTGTGAATTATCCTAATAAAGAGAATGTATGAGGGAAATTGAAAGCCTGTCTAGATTACAGGTGGGGGTGGGGTTGGGGAGGAGGGATATTTGGGACTTTGGTGATGGGAATGTTGCACTGGTGATGGGGGGTGTCCTCTTACATGACTGAAACCTAACCACAATCATGTTTGTAATCAATGTGTTTAAATAAAATATTATTTAAATAAAGAGAAATAATAAACTTGAAAAAATTAGTAATAGATTAAAATTCCAGCTTTGCTGTATGCTAGCTGCTTCATTATCATTACTATAATGTTCTAATAACTGTAACCTAATAGTTTAGAAGAATATATACAATCAGCTATTAATGTGGTATCTGACATAGAGAAAAGATTCATACATATTAATTCCCTTTATGATTTTGTGAAATAATAGATTTTCTATGTTACTAATCAACTCCTACACTGCAAGTTTTTAAATTATTTTCTGTGTGATTATAGTGTTCAAAATCCTCAGCT